>VXBT01014010.1:222838-262974 GCA_013400235.1 Oriolus oriolus
CGCCGGGCACGCGCGGGAGGGAGGGAGGGAAGAGGGAGGGATGCGCCGGGAGCCGCCGGGATGCGCCGGGAGCCGCCGGCGCCAGCGGGCACCGGCAGCCCCGGCCCTTGGGCAGCCGCCGGCGGGCTCTGCCCGTGCTTTTTACCACGGGAAGTTTTGTTGGTGCAACGCGTAGATGTAGGTTTTTTTCCCTGTTTTATTATTTATTATTTTTATGACCAGCCTTTAGCGCGTTTCAGCCAGCGAGACAAAATCTCCTTCATTGGTTTTGTCTGTGGCGTTTTATATTCATTTAGAGTGTAAGTTGTCGTGGTGCTTTCTAGGTGGACACAATAAAGGACTTTAAAATGGATATGCTGGTTTTTCATACCCAGTCTGTTCTCTGCCAAGGGTCTGTGTTAACCTGCGCGTTATTTTATTAATTGAGGTTTTCTAATTAAGATTTCTGCACAAGCAGGACGTTTCTCATTGCCTTTCTGTCAGTTGCTGCATTAAAATTAGGGGGAAAAATGAAAACCGTGAAGTGTCATCAGGGGAGGATAATTCTTTTTTCGTCTTCCGCTTGAATGTCAAGAAATTAAATGATTACACGGCATCTGGTTTGTATTTTTCAACGGCATAGAAGTTTATTTATTGTTACATTGCTCTGTGTCTGAGCCTGGTCCTTTAGGTTTTATGCAGATCTCACATGCAGCTTGTGAATATCCAAAACACCAGCAGTGCATGATGTTGTGTTTTCCTTTGGAGCATGTAAACAAGATGTAAATTATTTAGAAGAAATCAGCTCTTTTAAAGGAGAGATTAAGGGCTGACCATGCAATTAGGCTTCATGTGAAAATGCACCACCTGAACCTACTGAGAATAAAGGTGTATGTAAATTGGGGAGATGTTTAATGTTTGCAGGACCACACAAAATGTATTCCTAAAGCTGCATAAATAAAGAGCATGTATTTAAGCTGTAATTGGCACGTTGTAATTGGCATTCTGTAGAAATGATGTTTATGTTATACACATTTTAAATATGGCAACAATGCCTGGAAGCCAGCATAGGGATTGGGAGTTTCCTCGTCCCCCTGGGAACACAAATGACACCCTGTTTTTCCTGGGAAGGGTAGAATTGCTGAAGTATTGGTCGTTATCCTTCCTCCTTAAAATGCTTTGCTGAAGATCTTTGCATTTGGAGCGTTTTCTTAAACTCTCTCTAAAACGAAAATGTTACTGGTTATTTTGTGATACTTTTTTTAGGAAGAGTAAGCTAAGAACAGATGAATGTATATCCTGGGAACTTCCACCAGTTTTTCAGCTGAGTGTTGCTATTATGTGTTCTTAGGTCATTCCAAACTGCCAACCATTATCCTTGATTTTAAAAAATACCATGTGCAGAAGTAATTTATAGTTGTATTCAGGGAGGTCAGATATCCCTTCTACTCTGAAATTCATTGCTTGTCTCAGCTGAGCCCCATCTAAGGAAGAGCTTTGGCATAAAGAGCTGAAATAGGTTGAAATGAACCTCAGGCTCATTAGAAAGAGAACAGTTATTTTTCAGAAAAGCAAAACCATTCCAGATACAGAAATATTTTAAAAATTTAGCTTTGAGATACTGCTCTGGGAGTCTCAGTGTAAGTTGCATTAAGTACTTCATTTTGGGATCTGATGATAGTGTGCTCTTTCCTGGGCCAAGATAGCATGCTGTAATAAAAAAAAAAAAATCAATGAAAAAATTAATGGAATATTGTAAAGTGAATATTTTATTCGCTGATGCTAATAAAGCATTTTCACTGTCTTTAAATACCCAGAGGAGAAGGGGAATTGAGGGGAAAAACTTGTGATGTTACAAGTTAGAGGAAGAGAGGAATGTGTAAGTTTGGGATTGTGACAGGGTGTGGAATTGTGGCTTTCTGCCTGATTTCTCCCCTTGCAAACCCGTGATTGGATCTGCCTGTGGTGGTGTGGGTGTGTAACACAGTGTACTACGGGAGGAAGCTGAGAAGAGCCACAATTAATCGCTGCACTGCATTTTTTTGCTGTTCCCAGTAACAAGATTTGCCTGCATATGTGCCATGTGGAACTGCATCATCTGCACTGCTGCAACCTGTGAGCAGAACCACCCGCTTTGGGGGGAGCCGTGGGCCTTATCCGTGGTTAATTCTTCCAGCAGTGGCAGGAAGGGCTTTTCCTGCTGTCACTGCATTCCTTTAGGGTTCCAAAGTTGATATAAAAAATAAATTTGTGATTGTATGGTTGATTCAAGTCTGTCCTTTGTCTGCAGTGAGGGTTTACAAGAACATTTTTCATAGGGCCGGTACAGCTTCAGCAGGGTTGTTGCCTGTGTGTCATCATCCATCTCTGATTTTAGGGGAAGTTTAAGGGATTGCTGGTACTCCATGCACAGAAGGTGCAATCCCATAACTTTGGCTATTTTTCAAGTCCTGATAACTACCAGAAAAATACTGGTTTTAGTGATAATTTGCTTTCCCTGCAGAAATTTAAATTTAAATTACAGTGTTTGTATTGAATTTTTCTGTGTACCATGATATGTAATATGTGGTACACCTAATTATTTAATCTGAAAATAAGTTGCTTATTGAGAAGGGAAAATAGTCTGTCATGTTCTTCCTCTAATCTCAGATTGATATAAATTAAGATAATTTTTCATATCCATTTACATTGAAAAAAGGATTATCTGTGGTCAGGAGATGTTAGATACTGACTTAATTCTGAAATGGTTAAAAGAGCCATTTATGGTCTAGAGCTGCATCATATTTTGTACCAGGAAGGATTCATTAGCTACTGTGAGAATTTTGGATGGCTGTGGTGATAATTTGAGAGTGAGGGAGCATTGCATTGAGGTTCTGGAGCTGCTCTGTGATCCTTACAATGCTGAAAGAATTTGATTTTGGAGTGGAATTGAATCAGCAAAATCCTCAAGAACTTTCCTCATGGACAGTGTTTGATTTTTTTGGTAGTCTTGAATTCAAACCTCCTCGGGGTGGGTCAGTGGCTTTTCCTTGCAATTGCCATCATTAGGCACCTTTAGTGGAGGAGCTCAGGAGTTGTGTGAGGTCCTGGCTCTTCCTGGGCCCCTTGACTCTGCCTTAGAGGTGTGTCAGATTTTGGGCACTTGTTCCTACGGCTTGGCTTGTTTCATTATTCACCTTCCTTGGCTGTGCTGGCTCTTGAGGTGGAACTCGCTGCAGTGGGGTTGTCAAGTGTGTTTTACCACAAAGTAATTGGAGTTTCCATCATAGTTTGGATTTAGATGCTGAGATTTAACAAAATCTTGTCGTAGGCTACTGGTAATTTCCTTTATGAGATCTAGGAGAGCAAAACCAAGGTTGGTGCTACAACGGGAAAGCACCACACTTTGGAGACTTACCCGTGAAAGATTTGTGCTCCCTGCTCCTCTCTGCACCGCCCAGGTCACGTAGTTCTGAGCTCTGACCCTGCGGTCGCTTCCCACAACTCCTAAAACTCCTCATTTGCTCTGTGATACTGTCATGTTTTCTGATTCTTGGATATGAGAGGGCTCTGTGATACTGTCAAGTTTTCTGATACTTGGATATGAAAGTACAAGATTTTAGTCTTGTGCAACGAATTTTTTTAGGCTGGAGATTTTTCACCTGTGAAAGCCTTGAGCTCTCTATGATCCAGCGTGTGCTTCTGTGGAGTCGCTTTGTCTGCGCTGAGAGCTTGTGTAAAGTCCTTTGGCTTGCAGCAAGTTGCGAAATAATTCAGCATCCCCACACTTCAGTGTTTGGTAGCAGTGCAAATAACATGCTGGAATGCTGATTTTATCCTTCCCTCCTGTGTTTTATGGGAACATTCTGTCAAATGATACATCCTTTCTCCTGCTCTGGGAGTGACTTTGTGCAGCTGTACCTTGTCAAAGAGATTCTGCATCCCCAATTAAATTTACATGTTAAAATTGGTTTTGAAGTGTCTCATATATCCAAATTTTAAAAGAATTTGAAAAATTGATACTCCCAATACAGTCCTTCACTTTCTTCATTGTGGCTCCACACATCCAGAACCACCACTCTTGATAATTAGTTAATGAGGCTGTGCAGACAGGGGCAGAGCAGAGGTGACTGCTCTGTGCACAATTGCTAGTATTTGTTATTATGCCAAGGTCAAAAAAATATAAACCAAAATAATGAAGTGAATTACATGAAGTATTGCTTGTTTTTCTTGAGTTTGTGGGTAAATGCTTCTCTGTGTTTGTCAGTGTAACGCATCAATCCAGTAAAGCTGATCAACACAAGAACGTTGTTAAACATAAGTTCTCATTTTTGTTTTATTGCAGTTATTTGTGAATGAGTTTGGCTGAATATGGATCCAGGTGGCGGAAGTCTCGGATTGCAAACACAGGAATCCAAAATGCCTCACACTATGATCATGCAGGATTTTGGTAAACATTTTAACTATTAAAAATAATGAGTAAAATCCAGGACATGACCTCCTCAGGTATTGGGAAGGACCATGTCTTTACAGCAAGATATTTGCATTTGAATTACAACACTGAATAATGTTAACAATTTTTTTTTTCATTCGGATAAGAACCATTTTCTTGAGCGTTTTCAAGATTAAAACTGCTGTTTGTGTGTTAAAATAGTTCACTGTGCATTCTTTGTTATGTCTAGAAAAGTAGTCTGCAGATATGACTGGCCAGTCCAGTCTGTTAATAAAAACCAGGTTTCTACCTCCAGCCGTTCCTTGTGATGTGGCAAGTTGTTGGAAATTTTACTATAAATACTGCATACAACTGAGTATTTATTTTTAACGAGGCCCATGCAGTCCAAAGGATGAGTCCTTTTACTGTAACAGCAATTAATGGTTTGTTACCACACTTCCAGTGTCACGCCGGAATTCTGTGAAGGTTCACATTGCTGCTGCAATGAAATGTTTGCTAACTGGGAATTTAAAAAAAAGAGAGACTGAATTGTAAACTGGCCTTTAGTTTTTAACAGATCCTCATTGTAAAACCTAAGTTTGGGACAAATTCCACATTATGTCTTGAAGTGGTATGTTTTGTTTATCTTAACTTGTACAAAACAAGCTGCTTTGGACAGTGTTTATAGGTTAAAATGCAAAACGTGGACGTTGAGAAGTAACAGATTTTTACATCTGTGTTTAACTTGTCTGTGTGATAACTCCATTCCTTAGATAAACCAGTTGCTGGTGCAATAAGTGTAACATTTTTCTCCTGGTTCATGGTTGTTCCCTAGTGGCTGGAATGGCTGGCACTGCTCACATCGATGGAGACCACATTGTTGTGTCAGTCCCCGAAGCTGTCCTGGTTTCTGACGTGGTCACGGATGATGGGATAACTCTGGATCATGGCTTGGCAGCTGAGGTGGTCCAGGGGCCCGACATCATCACGGAAACGGACGTTGTCACGGAGGGCGTCATCGTTCCCGACTCCGTGCTGGAGGCTGATGTTGCCATCGAAGAGGCTTTGGACACCAGTGACCACGTTTTGACTTCTGACCTGATCACAGAAACCGTGCGAGTTCCCGACCAGGTGTTTGTGGCAGACCTTGTCACGGGCCCTGAGGGACACTTGGAGCACGTGGTGCAGGACTCGGTGGCCGGGGCCGACTCGCCCACCATGGTCTCAGAAGAGGTGCTGGTGACGAACTCAGATTCGGAAGCCGTCATCCAGGCAGCGGGGACTGTCCCTGGCTCCACGGTCACCATCAAAACCGAGGACGACGATGATGGCAAGAGCACATCTGAAGACTACCTGATGATATCTTGTAAGTTCCACAGAGGTAGATGGAAGCAGGAGGGAGCTGAGCTAGAAGTGCTCTGGTGGGGAGAAGTTCCTGTAACTGGACTCTTGGAACGTTCCAGGAATAGGCTGGTGCCCATTTAATTCCTGGTGTCTGGATTTGGGGTTTTTGATACAACAAGAAAGAGAAGGACATTGATGCTGCTGAGTGAGTGAGTGTGTATGTTTGTGTTTCTGAAACTAGATATTCCAGGAAATTTAAGAAAAATACCTTGGAAAGTTAAATATTCCATTTATTTTGAATACACTACTTCTTTCTAAAAAACCCCACAAATACAATGTTGTGCAGATTCATGTAAAAATAACATGTTGGGCTTAATCAGGAGAATCCACAAAGAAATAGTTTTTTTAAGATCTCTAACTCGAAGTTTTCTCAATGTGTCCACAAAATATGGTTTGTTTAGTGTATTAAAAATTGTAATAGGCATTTCACTGTCTGTTGTGCTGGTCTGGGCTGAGCTTGGAAATAAGGGGTTGTGTGCATTAATGGATTGGCTCATGAACACATTCCAGTTCCCACACAGCATCCAGCTCCATAGGATCCTGTTGACAGGTAGCTGAAGTTGGCTGCTGAAAGAATCTTGGGTACTTCATGTTCTTGAGTGGTTACATTATACCCGAGGTACCAGTTGTTGCTGCTACACAAATTTGATGAAATATATGATAGTTAATTTAAATTTTTTGACTTGCCCAAATCACTTACTGAAATGTGAGTAGGTCAAAACAGATTTTATTTAGTCAGAAGCAATATGTTAAAAAAAAAGTCAATGCCAAGTGTGTCAAAGTGTCAGTCTGTTCACAACAAGCTGCATTTATTAAAAATTTCATGACAGAGGACATGACTGATTCATGATTATAATGATTTCACTCTCTTATAGTATTTATGTCCCTTATGTAAAATATACTTAGATATTTATTTTCGTTCAGTCTAGGATGAACAGCAATGATTTTTAAAGCTTTGCATCATTACTGTGTCATGAACAGAAGTCAAAAAGAGTTCTTTATTGAAAAAGAACTTCAAAAATGAGTCTATAAAGCAAATTAGACCTGCAACAAAAAAAATCCAGTGTGTTTGTGTAACTAAGGAACACCATTTTTACAGTCAGTTGTTTCACTGAGCAAATTCCTCCTTTCTGACAGAGTACTTAGGATGAGTTTATTCTGTAACTGGCTGTTTCCCTTGTCATTGTAAGTACAGTCATCTTTGGGATTCCTTCTGAGATAGAGGAGTGTGATTGATGCTGACGATCCTGCACTTAGACCAGAGCATCTGAAGCTTTCACTTACCTGATGGCCCCACGTGTGTCTGACACATTCATGGTTTTGTCAGGCGTTCTCAAGCTTGGCTTTCACAGTGCTTCAAAGCCATTTTGAGACCTAGTTTTCGGCAAATTAAATTTTTATATATGTATAATCGTGATGTGCCTGAATAGTCACAGTTGGAAGCTACATTATTCATCTAGGATTTTGTTTTAAGTAATCATTTAGATAAATTAAGGCAGTCATAGAATCGTTTAGGTTGGAAAAGAGCTGTAAGATCATTCAGTTTAATCGTTCTCCCAGCACTGCCAAAGCCATCACTGACCATGTCCCCAAGGGCCACATGGCTTTTGAAATCCCTCCAGGGATGGGGACTCCACCACTGCCCTGGGCAGCTGTGCCAGGGCTGGACAACCCTTTCCATGAAGGAATTTTTCCGCTATCCAACCTGCCCCTCCCCTGGCCCAGCCTGAGGCCGTTCCCTCTCCTCCTGTCCCTGTTCCCTGGGAGCAGAGCCCGACCCCCCCGGCTGCCCCCTCCTGTCAGGGAGTTGTGCAGAGCCACAAGGTCCTCCCTGAGCCTCCTTTTCTCCTGGCTGAGCCCCTTTCCCAGCTCCCTCAGCCTCTCCTGGTGCTCCAGCCCCAGCTCCGTTCCCTTCCCTGGACACGCTCCAGCCCCTCAATGTCCTTCTTGTCCTGAGGGTCCCAGAGCTGCCCCCAGGACTGGAGGTGCCCCAGCAGTGCCAGCACAGGGGATGGGCACTGCCCTGATCCCACTGGACACCCCATTCCTGATCCAAGCCAGGTGCCACTGGCCTCTTTCTCAGCTGGGCACTGCTGAGTTCGTGTCCAGCTGTTGGCAGCAGCACCCCCAGGGCCTTTCCCAGCTTTCCAGCCTCTCTGCCTGGAGCTTTCTACGGGGTTGTTGTGACCCAAGGGCACCTGTGAACCCCCTAGCTGGCCTCAGCCCCTGGGTGCAGCCTGTCCAGATTCCCCTGCAGAGCTTCCCAGCCTCCAGCATCAACAGCCCCCTAACTCGGTGCCATCTGCAAAGCTGATTCCCTCATCTGGATCACCGATAGAGATGAGCTCTGCTGCATTTCCTAATGTGTTGTGCTGGGGATGCCAGCCTGACCACACAAAGTGCCCGCTATTGTGGTTTTGTCAGCAGAAATGAATCATTCTTATGCAGATTTAAAAATTTTTTTATTGTTTAAATATTACCCTTGAATTTGTTTTGTTTATGGAGATAATGTGTTGTGTAGAGTAGATGAGGGCCTCAATTTATCAAGCAGGTCAAAACTTCTTATTTAATTACATTTTTTCAGTTGTCAAATGTTGTAAATACTGTAGAAAGTGAATTTTACAGTGTTTAATTTGGGGTGTATATAAAGGACTGTTGAACTGTTTTATAATGTAAATCACACCAAAGCGATACTTTTAAAGAATTTCAAAATACTTTGTCTTTTAATGGAATTTACCATCTAAAAAGGGGAGACTTTACATAAAATGCCAGATATGCCCTTAGGGAATACCACAAATTGTTCTGTGGAGCACATGTGGGAACTACCAAAATACTACATTTTAGGGTATGGAACTGACTGTGGAATTTTAATTCCCCTTATGCTTGTTGGGAGTTACAGCTTAAATGGTAGAATGGGTTGGGTTGGAAGGGACTTTACTGAAAGGTGATTTTTCACCATTTTGAGATGACATTCCCATGTAGGTACTTTATACACTTCTGGTAATTACATTTTTTGTGTAAATACTATTTGTGAAATAGTAAGTTCACCTTGATAGTTGTGTGACTATCTGTGTATGATTTTGTGATTGGAAGTGTTCATTGGAAGATTATCACCACTCTGCAGGTAAATTCAGCTTTTTCAAACCAGCTTGATAAGCATAAGACTTAAAAAATCTTATTTTTTTGATACGTTCACAACCTGAATACCACAGGGTGTTCGCGATCCCTCGCTTTAAACCATCAGAACACCTTGATAAAAAGGAGATGAATCCCAAATGCGGTGGCGGGCCCCTGACCCCAGCCCTTGTCAGAGTGAGATGGAGCTGATGAGCAGCACATCCCGTGGTGCAGGGGCAGTGGGCAGTGGAGCTGAAGCCTCCCCTCTTTTGTTTTTCAGGTTTGCGATATTCAGACCCACAGCGGGTTGCCAGCCCCCGCTCCGCGTGCCGGCCCCATGCACTATTCTGGTGACCTCAAAGCCACCACTGACCCACACTGGAGCTGGCCCGGGGGTAAGGTACTGTGCCACCAACACCTCCTTTTTAGTGTCTTACACTGTTGCCTCATTTGCTAAACATTTTAGGATTCCTACTCCTCTATTTGAACCTATGGGACTTAAGTAGATCAGACATTAGAAAAACCCGGAGAATTGTCAAAGCGTGGGACTTACCTTGCCCTCGTGTTGCTCCTCTGGTGGCTGTGGTATCACCAGCATAGTGCATGTGAGGCATCACATGGATTGGGAGCTGGCAATCCACGGTGAATCTGGACATCACACACCTGAAAACAGCCAAGCCAGGTAAGTTTAACACTGGGAGTGTGCTGAGTTTTCCTTTAAAGCTTGTTCACTCAGGAGGATTCAGCATCTGTTTCTAGAGGTTCTCTGTTGTGTTTTTTCAGTTAATTTTAAAGGACAAGATGATAACCTGTAGTGCTTCTAGTGGGTGAGTCAGAGCTGGAAGACACTTTGATATTGCATTGACAGAAAGAAAGCGTTCCCTGTTCCTGTGAGCTATCCCTGGGAAAAGCAGCAGAGAATTTAGCACGGATGGGTTAGCAGTGATTGAAGGCATCTTACTTAGACAATAGAATGTTTTCATGAGCTTTTTTAAAAAACAGTAATATTTTGTTACCTGACAACTTGTCCTGCTGTGTTGTCTTTCTCTTACCTAAATCTGTTTAAAAGGTAGATGGAAGCCATGAGATTTACTTCATACAAGACAGCAATTTAAACAAAAGCAATTGCCAGTTCTGTGTGTTTTGTTGTATTTGAAACAAAAAGCAACATCTTAACAGATGACAGTCTATACTGGTATCATTTTCTCAGCCCAACTAATATTTTCCAAATTTTGCTAAATTACACATTTTCTTTTTTAGAAAAGTGATCCCAGAGGCCCTGGATACACAAACTTCCTGATAGGTTTCCATTTTTTTTGAAAATACACAGGATGGTTAATGGCATAGAAGTAACCACAAATGTTAAAAACACTGCTGTGTTTGCCCCTCTAAAACAGGACTCCCTATTTTTAAAGGATATTGAAGATTTGGGGGCTTTAGAGGCAATATTAAAACACAGTATGTGAGTGTACATGCTGTATTCATGGTTTAGGGGTTTTTTTTGCTGAAAACATTCTTAGGAAAATTGAAAAATTCCTTGTGTTTTCCCTTTATGTAATGTTTATTGCATTGCAGTTCATGTCCTGGTAACTATCTAAAATTGTGCGATTTTTTCTTACATTATTTCACCAGCCCCATAGGGGTGCACAGTCACTGTCACACAATATTAGTTAAATAGTTGGAAATTTTTCCATAAAGAAAACTTCCTATCACACATGTGATAACCCTTCTATCCAGCAGGAAGTTGCTGTTGTTAAATAATCTCCCAGGACAAAAATACTTACTTCTGTCAAACTGGTAACGTGTTATGTCTATAAAATGTATGAGTTTAGAAAAAGTTGGTATTGCTTGAGTTGCAGATTTGAAAAGAACTTTATTACCACCTCCCAATTCTAAATTTACAGGACAGCTTACAGTTTGAAATACTCTTTTTGGCAGTGTGTGTAGCCATAGAGCTGGGTAAATAATCTCTCCTTGTACTGGGAGTTACCTCCAGCCCTTCCAACACTCAGGCATGCAGTGAGAATGGTCATTGTATTAAATTAAACTTATATTTATCATTTTCCAGAGCATGGATAAGAAACTTTTATAAATGTTAAAAGCCTTGCAGAAAGAAAAAAAATAGTCTTTAATAAATTTATGCTTAGTAAATGTGTGGAAATACTCAATCCAAGATAAGGGCATTTCAGCATCCCCACTTCTCTCTCTTCTGACAGCCCCATTCTGGCAGCATAGCAAATGTCAGTTAGCAGGTGCAGTAACACTCCCACAGTGGGTGTAAAGGGGTATTAATGACCTGCTGCTGGGAAAGTCAGGTATCAAAGGAATATTGCAGGTCCTCTGTTGTGGCTCTCAGTGTTTGTGCTCTGACTGTTCCCAGTGTCCTGCCAGGTCACTGGAACATCCTGCAGCACATCAGACTCTCACTCATTAAGGTGTTGGTGTTGCTGGCATCAATTTCAGTAGAGACTTAGAAAGTTTTTTTAATTAAAAAAACAAAATTCCTCTTCAGGAGGAAATTATTTTTACCTGATCCATGTTTGATATGTTTTCAGCAATGGAATTAATCTGTTAGTTACAAAAAAAACCCCCAAACCCCACCAAACTGCTAAACCAGTATTTTTTAAATGTTTTTCATGGATGTTTCACATTATAGAGTCTGGTGCTGGTAACACCAAGGTTGTGGGACCAGTCCCCATATGGATCATTCACTTAAGAGTTGGACTTGTTGATCCTTGTGGGTCCATTCCAACTCAGATTATTAATTTACATCAACGTATAGGCTTCACAGAGGTTCTAAAATGAAACCAAGTATTTACTTGTACTTACCTACATTTTATCTAGCTCTGGCCTCAGTCACTTCTGTACTCACCTGGTGCAGTCTGAGATTTGTGAGTAGAAATGAGGTTCCCCAGTGCTGTGAGCTGGGTAGGTGTCCGTGGAATCCTGTCCATGAGTGAGAAGAGCTTAGTTTGGGATTGCTGAGGTGGATTCCCACTCCCCCTGCTGCAGGAGAGCCACCTGCTCCTTCCCACCTCTGTGACTACCCCATTTTAAGGGTTTTTTTTTTTTGCTTAGTGCACACATACTTTAATGTTACGTGTGCAGTAAGATGCTGTTTCCCTGGAATGTATTTCATTCAGATTTTGTCTACATTTTATGGAATTCTTCTCTATTTAGAGGACTTCAGTGGGTGTTGAGCATTGCACAGGTTTGTGTTGGCCATCTGCACAGGAGCTAAATTTATCCTCAGAGAGAAGTGTGTCGGTACATGGGTCAGAGGAATGCTGAGTTCAGTGCCCTCTGTGCTGGCAATTTGGGGTGTATCTATGGACATCTCTGTGAATGCCCTTTTTACCAAAATGTGTTGCTTTTAATAGTTTGAATGTCGGGGTTTTTTTAGAAATTAAAAGAACATTTTGAATGTATAGGCCAAATAAATAATCAGCGAGTGAGTTGTGTAAAGAATGAGGAGTCAATCTCTCATAGTAATATTTGGATTTATTGTCACTACATCTTTTAATCAGCTGTATATTACGCATTAATCTTTATTAATGTGTATATTTTCAAGTGATAAAGTGGATAAAATCATAATTTCTTCTAGGAAGAAGATACATTCAGATTTTTGATGCACACTTCTTTAGCTGGGAATATACTCCAAGTCATCACACTCCACAAGAGTTTCAGCTACTAGATTTCAGTCACCAGTGTGTTGGTGAAACTTTTGAGAACTCTTAGACTGTAATAGGCAATGCTGGGTTAATATTTAACACTTTTGTATAGATGTTTAATTTTAATTATTGAAACATTTTTGCTTTCTAAGGGTAGTAGTTTCAGCCATAACCAGTTACCTCATTCCCCTTGATGACAAGCTCCCTCTTGTGTCCTTCATTCTGTAATTCCTGCTGTATTTCCTGAGTTGCAATAAAATACTGAACTTCTGGAATCTCTTATAAGTTTCTTGAGATGAGCTGCTTTTAAAGGCCACTTGTGAATACAAACCTTTCCTGTGCATGGGGAGAATAGTGGAGAAAATCATGCTACTGATTGCTTTGACTTCTAGAAATGTGTTTGAACCTCATTATTATTCTCTTCTCTTTGCAGTAGATGATGTTGGAGAGAAATTGGACCATATAGGAAGCACTCCTTTGAAGATCAGCACCGAGGTGGCAAATGATGATGTTGCTAAAGATGATGGCTTTGGTTCAGAAGTTATCAAAGTGTACATATTTAAAGCTGAAGCTGAAGATGATGTCGAAATAGGTACTTTGAAATCCTGTTTATTCTTCCAGTTTTGGAGTCTTTCTGTTTGTTCTTAATTCCACGTAATCCAGTGACTGGAGTGTTTTGTAGAACGTGACATTTGTGGAGGCTGCCCAGATGCAGCAAATGCTGGGTGTGGATTAGTCTCGAGTTCTTTTTTGATTAGCAGGGCTATTTTCAGGCAGCCAGAGCCCAAATGTAGAAGTGGCTGTGTGTCTGCAGCTGTTTTTTCAGCTGCTGCTTTTCTCTAACTTTGCAAGACACAAGTGTGTCAGCACAGCAGAGCCTCTGGAGTGGATCCCTTTTGCTGGGGGGAGCCTTTGGTGGATTTTGGTGGCCTTTGCAGAGAGAGGGGAGGATTTCTGGGGCTGCAGGTGAACCAAGGCACTCAGAATTGCTGTGCAGTTCCCTTTCCCCACGGATAGACCAGCACTCCCAGTGCTCTGAGGGGATGCACAGCTCACCTGTGTGTGTTCTTGAAAAAGCAGAATCCTCATCTTGGTTGTTCTTGGAGCTGAAACCTCTGGATCATTCCCAGGCCCTGTTCCCAAAATACAGTTTGTTCCTCTGGGGATGGGCTGTCAGTCTCCAGGGACAGAAGGGACAGACTGCTTGTGCAGCAGCAGGGAGAACCAAAATCTCTTATGGCTGAAAGGTAATTCCCAGCAGGGATGTTCTCTGAGCTGCTCTCAGGGAGGTGGTCCCAGCAAATCCCCCCCTTCCCTACTGGGAGCACTTCTTCCCTTTGGGAGCAGCTGCTCCTGGTAGTGCTGATCCTTTGCTGCTCAGCATGAGGAGCACAGAGGAATCTTGACCAGGAATCCAGGAATATCCACGATTCCAGGCTGTGTTTGGGGCAAGGTTAGGGTTGCAGTCAGGTCTTGGTGAGCATGGGCAGCTGTGTGTCTCCAGTGGCACCCGAGCTCCTCCTGGCACACGTGGAAGGCTCGTGATCCCTGCACAGAGGTTGGTCAGGCTTGAATTTATCAGGACATACCCAGAGACCTTTTTCCTCATCTCTTCCAGACTATCCAACTGGCATGATTTTATGACAGACCTGGATGTAAAAACATTTAATTGGAGTTTTATGAAAAACGGTTTTGATGTAAACAAGAAAAAAATACTTAAATCTGAAATTAATCTTACCAGTGGCTTTGTTCACATTGACTTAATGCGTGTCACTTCTTTTTGTTCAAGGTGGGACAGAAATTGTCACTGAGAGTGACTTTCACAATGGCCATTCTGTAGCTGGAGTCATTGAACAAGGAGGTGTTGGGAGAATGCAGCGAGAAAAAATGGTTTACATGGCTGTTAAGGACTCTTCTCAGGAAGATGAAGATATTAGTAAGCATAATAAGAAACATTTTTGTTTCTCATGCTGTTTGTACACCCATATAACCATCATTCTCAAGGACATTTTTAATTTTTTCTGAAGAATTCTTCAGCCTCAAGTAGTAGAAAACTAAGCTCATCTTCCCTAAAAATAAAAAGCAGGCTATAATTATTTTAAAGTGATGTGGATAATGCACTTTGTTCATACTGTGTGCAGTCATTTCATTATTTATATTAAATTTAACATGTCCATGGATGAAGTTAATCAGGTTAGTCAAACTTCTTCTTTTTCTATTTTCCTACTGTGAATTAAGCAGCTTTCTGACAAAGTGGCAAATGTCATCAGTTGCAAGTTTCTGAATTTGTATATTGGAAAGTTTGTGGGCATATGTTTTGGGTTAGTATTTATTGATACATGTTTTCTCTCTTTAAGGAATGTCTGAATAAACAATGATCCCCTAAATGCCAAAGGAAGAAAATTAATTTATAATGGGTATCAATCAGAGCGAGAGCAAATTAAATGAAGGAAAAGTTAGGACAGGCAGAATAAAATTAAAGATTTATTCTCCTCCCTTAATCCAGGCTGTGCTGAAATAGCAGATGAAGTTTATATGGAAGTTATTGTAGGGGAAGAAGAAGCCACATCCCTTCCAGACACGCAGCTTGAGGACTCTGGCGTGAATAAAACGTTTGTCCCCGTTGCTTGGGCTGCTGCTTACGGTAGGAACCTGTGCTTCTTTCCTGAAAATCCCTGCCATTATTTCTTCCTTCATCCAGCTGCCAGAATCTCTGGAATGACCTCACCTTGTTCTTGGGGTTTGGAAACAGCTCCTGATCTCTGCCATCCAGTGATTGCTGTGTGTTGAGTTTCATGGAGTAGAAAGGAAAGCTTGTTAGGAGAAGTTTTGGGTTGTTTCTGATCCCAGCTCAGATGTACAGAGTATGTGGGGTTTGATGCTTAATGTTGGAGATCTTAAACAGCAAGAACAGCCTTAACTATTTTTCATTAGCTGGGAAGAAGAGGGAAAGGCTTCCAAAAGGGAATAATAGGAATAAACACGTAAATATGTTCCTAATAATTTCAGTGTATATACATGTCTTAAGCCTGTTAGTCCTTCAGGTGAGAAGCAAAAATAAAATGGTGATTTGTTTTTAAATAGTGTAAGTTTCTTAGGGTATATTGAGAATCCTGTCTATTCTTTTATATTATTTCCTTGGATTTTGGTGTGTTAAATGTTTGTTAAGAGGGTGCCAAGTTATCCGTGGTTTCTGTTACAATTAATTAAGCAAGTTAGTGAAAATTCCTTGGTGTGATAATGAGAGCCCAGCAGCTGGGCTGGTAAAGTGCTTCAGAACCACAGAGCTTTGGCACATAACAGCAAATACTTCAGTGCAAAATGAGGAGTGTGCTCCTGAGGTATTCCTTGTGCATCTCCCAGAACTCCATTGTGCTGAGAGGCTGATAAGGGCCAAGTCCTCTTATCTGCTTGCTTTACTCCAGAAAGATAAGGTGCTTCCATCTCAGGAGCAAAGTGAGCATTTCAGATAACCTCTGCATGGGTATCTGAGGGGATAGATGAGGTTAAAAGTTTGCACAAACAAGCATGTTAATAATGGAAAGCAGGAGAGCCAGCAGGGTAAGCATGCAAACACAGATGGGGTGGATAAATCCTCCCAGAGATGGGATTTTGTCTCCTGAGGCTCCTGATTACACAACACTGAGCTGCACATCTCCACTTGGATGGTGTTAACCTGTTACTTACTAGCTAAGTTAGTTTTCTCTCATTATCAGGCTTTCAAAAGCATCATCTTTAAAAAGAATATTATTTTATAATGACTGAAATACCATTTTCTGCAGGAGATGAAAGAAGGCTTCCCCGAAGATACGAAGATGGTCAAGCGGCAGGTGAGAACTTTTAACAGCATTAAAACTAAAACTGTCTTTGAAAAAATAGACATTTCTGTGTCAGTGCTGCTAATCAGACATGCAAAGAATGAGCCATAAATTAGATATTGAAGGACTCCACAGTCTTTCTCTATTATTTTGAATTTAAAACAATTCTAGATGGCTGTAGGCCTTCGGAGCTGGGTGGGGAAGTTGGGAGGCACTGCCAAGTTTTTGATGTAGTTTTGCAGACAGAAAAGAAATAATGCAGTTGTTAAGAAGTAAAAACAAAGTTAAATAAAAATCAAGGAATATATTTAGAAATGAATCAGTGTTTAAACAATCATACCCTTGACTTTTGCCAGGAAAGATAGATAGTGGTTGCTATTAGCACACTTCTTTTTAACGTATGTTGGTAGTAGAGGAATGGGCAATGCTTGTTTTTAAAAAGTAGATAATGCTGCTGTGCAATTCCAGTCGTCAGTCCCAAAGAAACAAGTTGTTTAAGGTTTTTTATGGTGTCTAATTTTTGTTTCTAGGAAATAACTTGGATACACGATTAGAAAACAAAAACGGTAATGCAACACAGTACCTGCAGATTTGTGATAGCATTAGCACTAATAGAGTGCTCAAACAAAAAACCAAGAAAAGGAGGAGAGGAGAGGCCAGGCAATGGCAAACAGGTAAACACTGGATGGTTACGGTATTGTCATGGAGTGCCACTTACTCCTGTCCTATTCCTTTTCTCTTTTTTAAGCTGATGCAGAATTAAAAGCTGTAAATGATGATTTGCGTATTTCCTGTGTCCTTCCCCCCTCCAGTTCTGTGCCTAGAAAATGTCATATTTTGCTATTCAGAGTCAGTACGCTCAGGGCTGATGCAATTCATTGGAATGTTGCAAGCTATTAAAAAGTACCCATGGCTATATTCAGTGCACATGTGATATTCCTGATCTGTTTGAGCAGTTTCTAAAACAGAACTATATAAACTATAGGTGCTGTGGATTGGTTGTTTTTAAACTACTGAGCCACTCTCTCTGCTGCAAGTGTAAGTGCATGAATCTGAACAGCACTTGGCTGATTTAAAACTTCTTAATCAGTAAATGTGTTTCCTTCATAACTTGTTTTTGTTTGTTCAAAAACAGCTGTTATAATAGGTCCTGATGGACAGCCCTTAACAGTTTACCCTTGTCATATTTGTGGGAAAAAATTTAAATCCAGAGGATTCTTGAAAAGGCATATGAAGAACCATCCCGATCATATGATCAAGAAGAAATACCAGTGTACAGACTGTGACTTTACAACTAACAAAAAAGTAAGTTTCCACAATCATCTGGAAAGCCATAAACTTATAAATAAAGTTGATAAAACGCACGAGTTTACAGAGTACACGAGAAGATACAGAGAGGCGAGCCCGTTGAGTTCCAATAAACTCATCCTGAGGGACAAGGAGCCCAAGCTCCACAAGTGCAAATATTGTGACTATGAGACTGCAGAGCAGGGGCTCCTCAACAGGCACCTGCTCGCAGTCCATAGCAAGAACTTCCCTCATGTGTGCGTGGAGTGCGGGAAGGGCTTCCGCCACCCCTCGGAGCTGAAAAAGCACATGAGGACCCACACGGGGGAAAAGCCATACCAGTGTCAGCACTGTGTGTTCAGGTGTGCTGACCAGTCCAACCTGAAAACTCACATCAAAACCAAACACGGCACCGACCTGCCCTTTAAATGTGAGCACTGTCCCCAGGCCTTCGCCGACGAGAAGGAGCTGCAGCAGCACACGGAGCTCTTCCAAGGGCATAAGACTCACCAGTGTCCCCACTGTGACCACAAGAGCACCAACTCCAGCGACCTGAAGCGACACATCATTTCGGTGCACACCAAGGATTTTCCCCACAAGTGCGAGGTGTGTGAGAAAGGCTTCCACCGGCCCTCGGAGCTCAAAAAGCATAGCGAGACCCATAAAGGGAAAAAGATCCACCAGTGTAGGCACTGTGACTTCAAAACGTCCGACCCTTTTGTACTCAGTGGGCACATCCTCTCCGTTCACACCAAGGACCTGCCTTTTAAGTGCAAAAGGTGTAAAAGGGGCTTCAGGCAGCAGAACGAACTGAAGAAGCACATGAAGACCCACAGTGGCAGGAAGGTGTACCAGTGCCAGTACTGTGAGTACAGCACCACGGACGCGTCGGGCTTTAAGCGCCACGTCATCTCCATCCACACCAAAGACTACCCCCACAGGTGTGAGTACTGCAAAAAGGGCTTCCGCAGGCCCTCTGAGAAAAATCAGCACATAATGAGGCACCACAAAGAGGCCATAATGTGATAGGTGAGCTCCAGAAGGAAGCGGTGTAGAAACTGTGATATGCTAATTGGGGAAAAAAATAAATCTCACGAACTGTTTCTCCTGGTTTCAAAGCTTGATATTAAACCATAACTTTACATTCTTTGTATTAAAAGTCTTAAAAAGTATTAGGGTTGGCAGGGGATCTCATAGCCCTATGATTGTTGCTTATCAGAACCTAAAGAGCACTAGAGAATGCAGAGGATGGATGAATGTCTTAAATTTGCAGAAGGATGGATGAATGTCTCCAAGTGAACAGTATTTGCTGAGTCTAGAGGACAGGGCAGAGCTGATTGTGTGACCCATTCTGTCAGTCCCAACGTGTGTCTCCAGTATGGAAACGGCTCCCTGGTGGGGTGAGCTACGGGGGGTTCGCAAAGGAGCCCACTCTTCACTTCTTGTGCAGTTTGGAACAGGGAGTTTTAGTCAGACACTCCATCACAACGTTTTCAATTGTGCCTAGAAATTGAATTCCAGAACTGGCGAAATTTGGGGGGGGGATGTCCCTTGTTTGGTTTGGTTTGGTTTGGGGTTTTTTTTTAAACATTTCATAGGGAAACTTTTTGGTTTCCTTTATTAGTTTAGGTCCAAGAAGCATTTTTTTACTGGTTTTCAAAGCTGCTAACCTATTTTATTGCAGGATATGATGTTTAAACGAGAGCATTATGTTATGGTCTCAGAGGTGGTGTTCTGGTGCTAGGGTTAAAGATGTATATGTATATAATTTCCCTTTTTTTATCTGAAACTACAGTTGAATGTTGTTCAGTATGGCACATATAACAAAATTAACTTTGAATTTGACTTTTTTTTTTGAAGGGTAAAAATGGATGCAGCTCATAGTGTTGTGACTCAACACTAATTTTTTTCCTTGCTACTTTAAAGTCTTCTCTAAAAAGAATATTAAAAACAGTTGAAAACTGTAGGGGTTTTTTAATTAAAATTCAAAGTACTTAGAAGTTCTTTAGGGCAGTGTTCTTAACAGGTATGACAGTTACTGTCCTACCTCCTAATATGAAATTTTCCATATAGACATAAAATTGCACCTTTTAATCGATTCTTTTAAAAAAGATCTATACCATGCTATAAACATGCATTTTCAATCTGTAAGAAAGTATATATGCAGTATTTAACCAGAAAAATCTGCTGCCACTAGAGTTTGGAGGTGGATCTTGAGTTTACAGTGTATACATTTAAAATATGCATCCCTTTAAAAATGCTTTGTGTTAGCATGCTGCAAATCCAATGGCGCTTATATAACGAGCTGGTCTAGGGCTATTTAATGAAAAACCTGGTCATAAATGTTATGCATATAATGTGTATTTTTTACTTTTTTTAGTTGCTTCATGTTTGCACACAGCTGTTCACATGAGAAATTGTAACTTCATGCTATATTGTGGCTTTGTGTTCCAGATAATGTTCATATTTTGTTTTTGCACCAGATGAGAATCAGTTCCTTGAGAATAAATTTTTTTTATATTTCTAAACTTCAGAAAGTTAAAATTTGGGAAATCTCTTAGACAAATAAGTGTTTTATGTGGCTGTAAAAAATGATGTACACGCTGTAAAATAAGATTGTCACTGTTCTGTGGGATTATTATTTCTAAATGTGTTACTCATCGTAACGGGCATACAATAAAACGCATCTCTTGCACTCCAGATTTTTTGGAGTTTCCTTTTCATTTATGGTGTTTAGGAAAGTCTCATTCTCTGTAAATTTGCCTGATATTTTTAATTGCATTATTCACTAATTAGTATGTGATCACATTTCAAGTAGACAGGTTACTGCAGGTCTATTTATCAGACTGCTGAGGGGAGAACACTGGGTTTGATTTAACCCTTTAAACTTACAGGTAATGTATTTGTGTTTGTTTTGCTTATTCCTGAAATAATTATCAAATGTGATACTGACATTCCCTTGAAGTTTTTTTTCCTTTAAGAGCACAAAACCCACGTGTTTTGGGAAAACCCAGGTAGGTTTTTGTCTTTTTATCTGTGTAATAGGACAGCTTGCAGAATGAAATGCTAAAAAATACTGCTATCCTAAATTCCTTCTCTTTTTAGAATACTTGAGTTACAACATCAGTAACAGATTAAAAAGCTGAAGAAGAACATGTGATATTAAATGAACCCTTCATCGAGAATTTCCAACAGGCTTTGAGCCACTGAACTCATAGGTTCTGCACAAAGAGCAGAAATTAAGCAGACAGGAATGACTTCATCTGGTTTTTGTTGCTGCTTTTCCTTGCATGCCCAGCAGTCAGAAGGGAAAAAATCTTAGTGATTTAAAGCTGTGGATTTCTCACAATGTCAGTGCTTTGCTCCTGAATGTTACATTGAGTACATGGACTGAAGGAGTTTCTTCGTGGCAGCCTGAAGACAATCCCTGACTGCCCGTGGCTGTGCTGGCTCATTTTTCAGCCCTGCAGACAGACCAACTAATCAGGTAATTAATTGTTCTGTATCAAAGCAGAAGGTCAGCTGCTGTTCTTGGCGTAAGATTTTACTAGAAAGTGGCATTTTAAATCTTCTGAAATGCAAGGATAAAATGTCACCTGAATCCTCAGCAGTTTGAGGGACAGTTCCCAAATCCTTCTCAGTGCCCTTTCCCAGTAAATATTTAAGAGCTGTGACAGACAGGTCAGGGGGGCTTGAGCAAGCAGAGCCTCACACATGTGTGCAGGGCTTGCTCTGAAATGTCAGAGCTGTTTGGTGCAGCTTTTTATTGGGCTGACAGGGGCAGTTAAACGTGATTCACATCCTGATCATCAGCTGTGTTTTTCTTTTCCTCAGGTTTCAACTGCCCACAGTTAAAGGTAATAAATTAGAGAGAAAACGCGGAAGAGCTGCAGCAGAACTCTGGAGGTAAAGGTGAGGTACTGGGTGTGGGCTGGTGGCTGCTGGAGTTTTCAGGGACTTCCCAGCCAGTGCTCTCTTTGGCTTTTATTTTACAGCTGCAGCAGAGAAATTTCAGTACTGCAGAAAGGTCAGTCAAAAAACAGAAGACGATTTTCTCCTTTTCACTGCAAAACAAGACTCTGCATTCTGGCAGATAAAGACAGGGCAGAATGTAGATTGTTGTAATTGTAAGAAGTAAATAGTGTCTGATTTTTTTCTAATTTGCTCCTGAAAAGAATGTAGAAGTCTTGGTGGACCTACCTGAAATTAAGGTGGGAAATGAGCTAAAGTAAAGTGCTTCCAACCAGCATTTACAGAGCTGAGTAAATGAGAAAATGTGTTTCTGTAAACTCCAGCAGAAGCCACCTTAGGTCAATTAGTTCCAGTTCCACAGCACAGAGGGGACAGCTGAGCCCACAGTAACAGGTACTTCAGAGTAAAAAGTACTAAATTGGCTTTTTAAATAAAAATGGTTTGAAAACAAAACCAGCCCATAAATAAATGGCTATATGCTTTATCTACTCGTCTAATTCAGCTTTTTGACAGCCATTTACTGCTTTGTGTTTTGTGTGAGTCCAGTGTGTAGTTACAGCCTCTGTTCTGTAGCATTTACAGGGTCTGGTGATCTTCAGATTCTTTGAGGAGCTGTCCTTGCTACCCCAGGACAGACAGCTGGCTGGCCTGACCAGGAACCTGGGCTTCTTCAAGGCAGGCTGCAGCTTTCCTGGCTGCTCCAGGACGGTGTTTCCACTGTGATGGATCAGCTGCATTTGAAAACAGAGCATTTGCCTGATGGTGACCTTTGCCATGGAATTGTCTCACCACACCCAGCAGCTCCTGGTCTGAGCCCTGTCCCTCTTTAAGGGAGTTCCCTGTGCTGTGCCACGGAGCGGAGGAGACACAGGTTGGTGTCACCAAGGGGCTGGTTGGGAAATCCATGGCTGGGATGAGCTGTCAGGAACTGTGGCCATTAATAACTGTGGCCTTTTCTGCTTTTTGTAGCTTCATCTGAGCTGTGGGAAACCTGGCCCTGGTGGGAGCACAAGGAGCACCTGCACCCAGACACCTGCACAGGTAACTGATGGCCTTAAACAATCGTGGTGCTGTTAGGCTTTGTTGTGGTTAAGATCACCAAAGGTGAAAAGTCTGTTGCTGACAGTGTAACGTAACTAAAATCATGTATTACACTGACCCTGTTCCGTGGCAGGAGCACGTTAACTCTGAGGGTAGATGTACCTTTTATTCACTGCTCTGCAGAAAGAGGGGTTGCTTTAGAATCTGTTTTAGAATAATTGCTGAATTCAGAGGGGCAAGGCCCTCCTTGTTCAAATGAGGGTATTTAGTTAAATCCTGTCCCTGTAAAGGCAGGCTGAAGGGGTGGACCAGGCAGGTGAAAGTGCAGGCCCCTCTCAGCCTGGACACACTCAAAGAGCAGCAGCAGGAGCAGGTTTTACTCGTGGCTCTTTGCCCAGTCCTGAAGAGCAGGAGGCCAGCAGGACATCCAGCATTACCTGAGGGAGGACTGGCAGCAGCAGCCAGAAAAGGGACGCAGCCCTCCTCCTTCACCTGTAAATATTCCTAGAGAGGAACAGGACACCACTTCCCCCCCCCCCACACACACACACAAGATGTTTCCAGGACAGACAGACAATGACCCAGAGAGTTAGACTTGGCTTTATTTCATGGTTACATGTAGCCTCCAGCATTCTTTCCCCATTAAACATTGCCTAGGCTGTCTATTATCTGGGAACAGAAATACATGGCTGCAGCAGGAAAGCAAAGCAAGAACCCCACGATAAAAGAGCACCTTTAGACTGTAGCATTCAAACTTTCCCTGTGATTCTCTGTGCTGTGTTGCTCAGACAACTGCTGAATCGTGAACACCAAATCAGTTTGAAAGAATTTCTGTGGTCCTGCAAGGAGCAGAAATTGTAAATGGCAGGTTGGTCTGATAAGGAAATTTAGTCCGTGAGCTATTTTCATACAAAGTTCTTCTATATAAAAATATGCCAAGTTGTTGAAAATTTGAAGCACAGCAAATAAATACTTACAGCTGGTTTGGGGCTGAGAACACATCACCTGTGAGGTCAGAAACATTCTCTAAAATGAGCCTTTGCCCAGCCTTCACTGAACTGGGTCCTGCTGGCATTTGCCAGGTCAGAAGCTGTGTTTGGTGTAAGTTTTGTCCTTGGTGTCCGAGCTTCCCAGCCAGAGGCAGGTGTAAGGTAAGGAGCAGTTCCCAGTGAGGTATTTTTTGAAGTTCCCCATGACTCTGCACTGAAAGCAGCCGTGGGAGGGGTAGGACTGACATCGGGGTCATTCCCACTCTCAGCATGTGGACACAGAACAAGGACGAAGAGGAAGAGGTTTCAGGTGTCTTCCTTTTGTCTCCTAGACTGCCTCAGGACTGGCTGAAGAACAGGAGTTAGTCAAGAACAGCTGAAGTCCACAGAGGGATGGTATCCCACTCTTCTGAGGGAAAAGTGAGTCCTTAATGTTTTTCCAGCCTTCCTCACTATCAGACTGAGCCTTTTTTGGATGCAGAAGAGCAGAAAGTAAAGCGGTTTCAGTGGTTGTGAACTCCTTGGAGCAGCTCTGAAGGCTCAGAGGTTTCTTTCATTCCTAAAAGAAACAAGCAGCTTGTTAGAAGAAATACACAAACCTGTTTCTGTTATGAAACAAAACTACCTCCTGTAAAGCACTGCATTTAATTACCTTCTTGTTTTCTCTTGTGAAGGGTCCAAGGGGACCAGTGAGCCTTTCCTCTGTACCAATCACTTCACTTCTTAACTTCTCTATTGATGTTTAATTGCTTGACATTTCACTAGGTTGCAATGCACCTGGGTGAGTTTTAGGGATCAGGAATAAAACTCTGCTCTCTGCCAGTGACCTGAACCTTCTACTTTCCAAATCCTGCTGCAGGCAAGGTCCCCTTGGGGAATGTGCCAGGTGTGTTACCTGCATCTGCTCAGGCTGTCCCAGAACTGTCTCCTGGCTGTGTCCCCACCTTGGCTCTGTCCAGGTGCTGCTGTGACCTTGTGCCTGCAGCCACCACCACCCCTGCCTGGCCACCCTGCCATTTCTCCAGCCTTTTCCTTGTAGCCAAACTTGGCACCACAAGCCCCTGCCTGTAACAGAAATAGCTTCTGAAGCCCTGTTTTCTATTTTTATTCTGAATCACTCCTTAAAATGTCACCACTATTCTGCATTCCTGAGTTAGTCACTGCCCTGGCTCAAGGTGAGTTTCAGGGATGTGCTGCTTCGTATGTTTTAGTAATAGCTGGGAGTCATTAATGCTCCTAATGCAGAGGAGCACAGCAGGACACAGTCCCTCCTACCTGCCCAGGTACAGCAACACCCCGGGGCCGGTGTTAGAGCAACGCTGCTGCTTTTGTTCAGGGTAATTATGTGCCAGAGAAAACAACAAAGGGTTTTATTTGTACCACGCCCACCAATTACTGCCTGCTCCAAGAGCCAGGACACTTCCCTGGCTGCAGTCAGTCACTTTGCTTTTTGCAGGGAGTTAAATTACCACGAGGGCAGCTCCCAGCTCTCAGTTTGGGAAATACTTTGGAGATAAATTGAACACTTAGGGATTGCAGAGGGAACAGTCCATCTCCAGGTAAACTCACGTGTTTCCAGATCTCTCCAGTCCTCTCAATTACAATCGTTTGTGATTTATTGACAGGTGATGTGACCTTGTAGTCATCAGACAGGAGACCCAGAATAGGATACTGATTCCTGTACCTGCAGAGAGTTGAACAGGTTGCTTAACAGAGCCTAAACAAAGGAAGGCCCAAAGGATGTGTTTGTAAGAAAGGTGAATAACACATTACTTTTTTGTGATGATGGCTGTCACCCCAGGGGACTGACTGCCGGATAATTTCTCGTGCTTCAGTCTGAAGAGCTCCTGAGAAAACCAAAAGCAAACATTGATGTGAAGTAATGTTTTCCGAAGTATCAGTTCAATAAAGTCACAACAAAATATTTGCAGAACTTTGCCTCAGAAAACAGTCTGAAAAGCTGTCGTTCCAGAAGGCTGGCAGAGGAACAGCATTCAGTTAAAACAAATCCTAACCCCCATTCCAGAGCCAGGAGAGGACAAGGAATTTCCTGGTAAGGTTTCACCTACACAGTTCATGGAGGTTTAAACACAAAAACCCTTAGAAGAGAAATAACTTGTATTATTTTACCTCTTGCTGTTGTTTAATAAAAGCCTCTTTGTCCTCCAGCAGCGATGTCAGTTCGTGCAGCCTCATTTGCAAGTCGCTGTTGCTGCCCTCTCTCCTGGTTATGTCCTGCTGGAACTGGCACAGCTGGGACTGCAGAACAAGGCAGGAGCTCTCAGGGGTGGCATTTCATTAACACCCTCAACAGTGAGACCCAGGCATTTTCAGATCAGGAAGCTGAGCCACACAGTAGATTCAGGAAGTGCTAATTGGACTAAATTCTACCCAGTGTTAATTTAATTATTTTGTAACTCTGTAAAGCTAAACCAACACTGAACCAGTTGAAGTGGCTTCCAGAGACTTTTACCACCGATTTCCATGAGAGACATTTCCTTCATACAGCTGTGACTGGGATTTATTTTTGTTTCCTGTTGAGCATCTTTTGACTAATTTCTTATGTTGTTAGGACACATGAAATATCCCTTTAGGACAGCCTGCTAATCAGATTGATCCCTCATTTCCTCATGTAAAGAATGGTTGGGGTTTCAGTGAATCAGTTTTCTGTTCTACTGTAAAGGTTTTGAGCCATCACTAGTGTCCATAAATAAAGTAAGTGCAGAACCAGAAGACACCCAAAAAGCGCCTGTAGTAGATCTCTGCTGCTGTAACTGCAAGAGCAGCTGTCCCTGCACACAGCCAGTGCCAGCAGAGCCCCTCACCCTGAGGCTGCGGATCTCCCTGTCCTTGTCCTCCCTCAGGTTGTTGATCATCTCCACATAGCGGCTGGAGAGCTCGTCCGTCGTGGTCTGCAGGGTTGGGCTGGAGCAGCTCTGCAGCAAAGAACCAGTTTTTATTTTACAAAGAGAGTTTTCCATCATTAGTTTTCCTCAGTCCCTCTGAGTCTGGGACTCAGCTGCTGCAGCCAGCCAGGTGAGCCCTCACCTGCAGCTTGAGGCTCTGGATCTCCTGCTCCAGGGCTCTCTTGCTGTACTCCAGCTCCTTCAGCTGGCAGTCCTTGTCCCCCTCGCTGAGCCGCAGGGACAGGAGCTGTTCCTCCAGGGAGCGGCATTTGGCAGTGCTGTCCCTGAGCCCTTGCTGGAAAGCACAGGGGGGATGAGCACAAGAAATTCCCCAGGGGAGGAACAGCATCACACACACAGCAGGCAGCAGTTACTCAGCATACCCAAAAATCAGCCCCCATTTTGGCTGCCTGGAATGACACTGAAAGCATTTCCGGATTCACCTGCTGCTGACGATTGTTCTCCCTCAGAGAAGCCAACAATGTTTCATATTCTTTTACTTGAGAATCCTTAAAAGCCAAATCCTTCTTCAGCAAGACGTTGTCGGTTTCCAGCTTCTGCAGGACAAAAGTCAAAAGTTCACAGTCAGAAGCTGCAATTTTTCAGTAAACTCTTCCCATAAAGTGCAACACAGTCAGTCACTAGTAAAGGGATGTTTTAGAACTGAGAGAATGCTCAAGTTTCTTGGCAGTCTGGGGTTTAGGTACACAGCACACACTGTAGTGCCTGTGGCTTTGTGCTGGGTGGTGAGCAATGGGATCCCGGACACTGCTTCTCTAGTCTGTCCCAGAAACAATTTAAATAGAAGCCAACAAAAAAAGCCCCAAACAAACAAAAACCACCCCAAAACTAAGCCCACTGCACAGACTCCTTGTTCTGTGCTTAAGTTTAAACTCCTCCTCCCTCAACTCTGCATTTTCCAGGACAATGTTGTGACATTCCCAGCAGTGCCAGCAACTTGGGCTGGTGTGGGAAACATTGCTGCTTCCCCAGCAGGAATGATGTGCTGCCTGCAACCACAGCCACAGAGCTGGGATGGCTGAAACCCAGAGAACCCCTGGAGCTGCCAAAGGCACCCGAGGCACTGACAGAGCAGCCACTGCCATCAGCGCAGCCACAGCCTGGAATGGCAGCCCTGGGCTCCTGCTGCCAGCTGGGAACAGCTGGAGGAGCCGTGGGCAGTGAGGAACTGGACTCACCCCCAGGTCATCCTGCAAATGGCAGAGCTCCTCGCGCAGGTTCTTGAACGTGGCAAGCACGAGTCTCAGGGATTTGTCCGATGTCACTCTCATCTGGGAGGGGAGGAATTAAAAGGATAATTGGGATTAATTAGGCGGCTTTGTTTACAATATACCTGACACGAGGTAGAACAGAAACTGTTTTAAAGCTGACAGTAACTGCTAAAACCATTGCACGTCCTTTGAAGTGCCCTCAGTTTCTACAAGAAACATTTTCACTGCACTTTGTTCAGCAAATGCCAGTGTTCAATTTCTGCCTTGTAACACAGGACAATGTTGTGGAAGGAACAACAGGGTAAGGAACTGCCTTTGTACACCAATAAAGGGAAAACTAAATGTGTTAATATTGTACAATTATTATTGGAGCTTTCAAAGCTTTGTGCTTACACTAATTTTTAAAAATTACTGCCCTGCCTGTAAAGAGGAATGAGTCATGTTCGAGATTTGGCAAAGCTTTAGGCTCAAGGGTGAGGGAATTTAATTAACATTTTTTAAAATTTAAATTAAAAAAGCTCATACAGCCAGCTCCTCCCTTTAAAAGGAAAAAGATCCCAAAGATGAAAGGAGTCACCTGGATGAAAGAGAAAACCAGAAGTGACCACAGCCCAACACTGTTCTCCTTTGGAATGTTAATTTCAATGCCTCTAATAGCTGTGTATTGATTCAGGTGAAAACATGAATTGTTGCATTTCATGATATAATACTTAAAAGAAGAAAAATAGGCTTTGAAAGAACACACAAAATAACTCCTCAAGTTGTGACTCTCCTGGAAGGGCTGAATATTCTGTGTGAAAGCTGTGGTTTTTTACTGTCTGGACAAAAGTGAAACCTTCCTGTGTGTTCCCTTAACTTGGAGGAATGAGCTCTCATGTTCTCTATCCATATGGGGATTGGCCCTTGCCCAGTTTTTTATCCCCACTGGTGCCATGGTGTGACTGAGGCTTTGTTCCTAGGGTAACTCACCTTTCTGTTTGTTCTGTAATTAAAGTGGAATTTCACTTTTGCCTTATGGTTTTGTTGGTTTTATTGTGTAACACACTATAGAGTAGTTTGAAAGAAGGAATTAAGTCAAATGGTGAAATTTAGACTATAAAAGTGTAAGTAAAACCCCACTCAGCAATTACTTCATGCTAGAGGTTGCTAAATCCCAGAGGTGCCATGTGCTTTTCCTGTGGAATTCTCTGTGGCCTTAGAGGAGCCTCTGGGCATTCCCAGCTCGGGATCCTGGGCTGTGCAAACTCTTCCCCCTCCCAGCTCTGTCCCAGTGGCCAAGGGGTCTGGGAACACTCTGGGTGTATCCTGACAACACCTGGTTCCCCAAAAGCCATTTTGGCTGCATTTTTTAATCATAGCTGTGAGGATGTAAAACCAGCTGGACACAGAGACAATAGGAAATGCCTGTTCCAGCTTTTTCACCTGGAGCTGAACCAGCCTCCTGGGACAGTGTGCCAGCATGAGGCGATGAAATATTTGGGTGTTGATGTCCATCTTCCTTGTAAGAAAAAAGCACAGAATAATTCCAGGTGGAAGGGACTGGGGAGGTCAGAGCAGGGCAGCTGTGAACTCAGACCAGGCTGCTCCTTCACAACTTCACTGCAGTGGATTTTTTTTACCAGGAAGTGATTCCAAGGTGCAGCTCCCCAGTAGGATCACCCTCCCCCTACCTGAGGGAGCCCAGATCAGGACACTCCTGCTGAGGCTGCCCTGGATCCTGCTCTGACACTCCTGCCTGGCAAAGGCAGCTCTGAGTGCTGAGCTGTGCTTTTGGCATCCGGCAGCAAACGGAACCATTGCTGTTGTGGTTCAGGTGTAAAGGGTTTTGTCCTGGTCTGGTTCTTCAGCTCCCTCCCCAGCCCTCCCTGCCTGCTCCATGCCCAGTCACGGGGTTGGGCTGGCAGCGTGTGGGATTCAGGCTCTGCTTCTGTTTTCAGCACCTCCTATTTGTGTTTGGCTTTTACAGTAAAGCCTTACAACCCAACACAGAAAGATGAAAGGTCTCTGTTCTCCTGTCAGTGGTCTAAAGCCAAGACAGTTTCCAGTGAAACTGCAGGAAAGCCCCAGTAAAGCTCAGTTTAAAACACACAAGTGGACTTTGGGTCCCAGCTGACACTTCCCTTAAAGCCACCATTCCACCCCCTTTACTCTAGAAACAATGCAATGAGGGAATGCAGAGTGAAGTGTGTTCTGTAGCCAGTCCCTCCTGTGTGTGAGCCATCTCCTACTGCTCCCAGTTCCCACAGGCTGCCAAGCTCCCTTACCTGCAGGAGATAACGAATCTGCTGCTTTGTTGCCTCAGACAGTCCTTTGGGAATTAATTCCTCAATATCTTCAGTCTAAGCAAAGAAGGGAGGAAAGGGGAGACATCTTGATTAAGATTTTTGCCTGGTAGATAGTAATGTGGTTTCTTCATTAATTACACAGGTCTGCTATGAAAAACATTCTTAGTACAAGGCAAATAAGAACAAAAATAGATCAAAGTCTATCCAGAAAACTTCCAAAGTCTTTTATATGTGGGGCATGTACAAAGTAAGATGAAGTGATACATGAAGCATGTATTCAAATCCTTAAACTTAACATTTACTTTAAAAGCAGTATTCAAACCAATCCCCTCTCAGGGATTAACAGCTGATGCTGCAACAACTCCCAGCAGTTCATGCTGGGGCAAAGCCTCATGTTTCTGACCAGGGACTGGGCTGCCAATAAACCCCAGGTGACCAACAGGAGATGCTGCCAGGATTCAGGGGCATTTGCTCCCTGCAGGTGAACCCTGGACAGGTATTTCTGCCCCATTCACACTGAATGCCTTCAAAGATGCAGCACCTGCCTCTCCAGCAGCAGCTTCCACTGCTGCACACTGGCCAGGGAGTGAAGGAGCCTTTGCAGAAAACACATTGTGAAAACAGAGGTACCTGTGCAAGTTGTTTTCCAGTGAAACCATTACTGGCACAGCAGGAGAGACTTCCAAAATTTGACTCTCATATTGGAATAATGCAAATTCTTGAAGTTTCCTTTCAGTATTATCACATTTGCAAATACCTGCCTGGCAGTAGGTTTCAGGCTCTAAATGTTTCTACCAAGCAGGAACCATGAACTAACAAAGATCAGCCTCCTTCATTGCAAGTGGCTTGGCTTAATTTGCTGGAACCCTCCACCAGTGTCAGGGGACAGCCTGGGCCTTACCTGGCATGTGAATTCGATGTCGTGGTTCCTGTAAAACACAAAATCCAAGGATCTGTTAACACAAAGCTGCCTGAGAACTTTCAGGATTCAGGCCCACATTCACCACTAAAAGAGTATCTGGACAATAGAGAGCAAGGAAGGGTTTTTATCAGCTCAAGAGTCATTCCCTTCCCTCTGTGGTGCCACTGTTAAACACCACTCCAGGGAGGAATTCCCGGGGAGACCGGAGTCCTACAGCAGCACAGCCAGCACGGGCTGACAATCCCCAGTTCTTTGGGCAGTTATCCCAATTATGGTCAGTTAACCCAATTACTCCCTTAATTACCTGGATAATGGTATGCCCACAACTCTGCTGCAATACCCTGCCCTGCCCCAAGTGTTGACTCAGCACTGCCAGGGTTTCTGTGGTGGTTAAATTCCCTTTTCCCCCTCTGCTACAGCACCACTTTCCTTATTCAGTGACCTTGGAAAGCACCAGACAAGCCTGGGAGTGAGGGGGAAGAATGAGGGTGACTGGGAGGGAAGGGGGAAGGTGGTGCAGGCTGTGAATCTCACTTCTTCCCACAGATGGTCTGGAGGGCTCTGCAGAAAACGTGCTTAATGTTCCTTTGGATGAGATTAGAGAGACTGAGCTTTATGCCTGGTGGTGGCTGTCCTTTAATCCATGACACATCATCTCAGCAGGACAGAGGAAATTTGGACATTTGGGTTGTTTCTTCAGGACACAGGAACAGAACTGTGTCATGAAATGTATGTCAGAGTGTGCTGTAAGTACTTGTTTGCTCAATGTACAAATACATGTGAGACACAATTCTTAAGCATCAAATTCAATAAATTTCCTTGGCTAACAGCATTTTTATGTCCTCAGTTACTTGCAAGTCAGAGGAATGTGTAAAACATCCAGTCAATTCTAGCTGTCAGGAAGAAAAAAAAGAGTACAACCAATTCACAAACAACACTGTCCCTGTCAGCTGTGCAGTGCTGGATATCTGGGACACGGGAATGACAGATCCAGTGGCAATACCTTGTCCCAATCTTCTCCACGTGCTGCAGCAAACAGCTGTACAGGTCAGTGCTCTTGCGGTGCAGCTCTGCCAGCAGCTCCCCAAAGAAGCGACAGTCCAGCTGCTCGGGGCTGTCCTGGGGGCAGCTCACCTGGCAGGAGACAGGCAGGAGATCAGAACAGGAGCCCTTCTTCGGGAGGAAAGCTGAACGTGAAAATGCTACAGGTAGGATGGATTTGGGTCTGGCTGCTCTCAGACATTTGCAATTTGTTTACTCTTTCCTTGGCAGTGAGTCTTCAGTGTCTGCTGGTTTTCAATAAACTGCACAGAGAGGAATTACTTCCTTTAGAACAACAGGCAAAGTCCTGCTTCCACAGCAATGCTGTCATTGGTCATCAGCTCTACGGGAACATTGGCTCAAGCTGAGTGTCCTGAGCTACTGATGGGAGTGTCGGGCTCTGGAAGGTTCTGCACAGGTCTGACACTGAGGTCCCCAGCGTGTTTGTCTTTGTCACCCAAACACCGAGACAGTGCACAGGAGGGACCTGCTGCACTCCCTCCCCAGCTGCACTAACAGGCTACAGCGACACCAGGAAGCTCCTTTCGTGCTTCCAGTGAATATGTGTCAACAACTTTTGCATCAAATTGAAATGTATTTGAAGGCCTGGTTGATCAGCGTAGGAGGAAAGGAATCCTGAGCTGATGTTTGCCGAGGTTATAAAGCAAAGTGTGTTTTCTCCCAAACCCGAGGCAGAGCTGTGCATCCCTCAGTCTTTGTGTACCGACTGACAGGTGGAACCTGACTGAACTGATGGGTAAAGAAAAACAAAACCAAACAGCCCAGCGAGACCAAGCACAGTTAAACAGCATGGGCTGACCTCGGTCAGTGCACACCTGAGCACAGGGCTGTGACAACGAGAAACACAACACAGCACCTCCAGCAGCCCTTCCCCCCTCAGCAGCAGGTGACGCAGCCCTGGGCAGCTCCAGCCAGGCACACAGACCCCGGTTAGCTACGAGGGTGTGACGCTGAGAGCTCCAACAAAACCTGCGGATACATCAAACCCTGCATTCCCGGAGCTTCGTCCCTGCCTGAGAACAAACCCCGCCGAGAACCGAGCGCGGAGCCCTCACCAGCAGGGCGGGGGCCGTGCCCCTCCTCACGGTGTGTCCCCGGCACTCGTCGCTGCCCGGGCCCGGGCCCAGCTCGCAGGGGCTGCCCGTCTGTGTCTGCTGGCACTGCTGCGGCACCGGCACCGGCACCGGCGGGCACTGCTCCGCCTGGCACACCTGGAACTGCCTCTCCTGCCAACAAAACCGGCCTTGTGAGTGCTGGGCACGGCTGGATGGGCTGGGAGATCAACCTCAACAGCGAATGGAACGTGTCTGTGACCGGCAAGGCTGGTGGTGGTTCCGGATGTTTTAATGAGCCAAATAAAATTGGTTTTGTTCCTAAGTGAACATGAGTTTCCCTCACACTTTTATGCTCCAGGGTTGTAATTCAGCATTTTCCCTCCAATTTGAGAAGCTGCCAGTGAAAAGCACAGGAGAGACACCTTTCCCAAGGTGCATGTCCCATTACACGTGAAAATTTCCTTCTTAACTACGCTCCTGATTTGACCTAAACATACCCCAGGTAACAAAAACCAGAAGTAAAACTATGGTTTCCAGGACTTCTGCAATTTTTTTTTAGTCTTTTCCTTGCACATCATCTGCAGAAAGAAAGAAGCTATTATTTATAATTATTTTCTTTTCCCTTTTTCCACTTCAGAGATTGGATATCACAGATAATTCAGCTGTCTAAAATGCAGAGTGGCATGAAAACTTCAGTTTAAAAAAACAAAGTAAAAACACCCTCAGGTAAATCACTCTGAGATATGCTAAATTTCAAAATTTTTTTTCTTGTTGGAAATATTTTTGCTTTGACAAAACACCAGTTGTAAGCTGAAATTTCAGACAGGTTTGCCAAATATGTATTGTTTCAAGATTCAGTTAAAAAAATTGTCTTTTTAATTTTTTTTCCCAAAAATTTATCTTGGGTGTTCTGTTTTGAAGCTACTGCAAGAAACTAATTCACAGTCACTATTCAGATATAGACTGACAGTATTAGAGATACAAAGCAGTTTTCATTGTTAATAAAGAAATAAATTCTCAGCAAAAATTTGGCAAACATTCCACCTTCTGCTCTCCTTAAATATCGTTTCATTTACTCTGAGAATGTGTCCTAGATCACAACAAGGCTTTCTCAGATTGGCAGCTACTCTCAACAAAAACAACCAAAAAACCAGAACCAAACCAACCCAGAAACATCAATTTCCTGCTACCACCTCAATTTTCTTTTTGCAATAGACAATATAAACACCCAACTTACTTGGAGGGGATTTAATAGCTCATATTTTCTTATTGTCTTTTCATAGATGACATTATTTCCAGGACAGAAGTTCGCCCCTCTAAGAAAAGGAGATAATGGCTCCTGTAAAACACATAAATAAAAACATCCATAAATCTTGTCAAACAGCAAACTTGGGATTAGTGTAATTTTGACTAAAAATAGGTAATTTAAAGACACGTGAGATGTCCTTTAGGATGTGTACATTTGAGTGTGAGTCCCTTTGGAAGCAAAGTGGCTGTGCTTGCATAGGGACTACGTGAAATAAATACAGTAGAAACAGTTAGAAGTTAAATTAGGATTAATGAAGACTTCACTGCTGAGAGGTGGGAGCCTGAGTGGCCATTCTGCAGTGTTTTCAATCCCTCACAATTCCATCTCTCACCCTCAGAGGGGTGAGCTGTGTGCTCTCAAAGTGTTTATCATCCCCTGTGGGGGCTGCTGGGGAAGGAGCCGAGGGAACTCCAGCTCAGTTTCCCTACCTGATCCGGGTTCTCGATGATGATCCTGCGAATGGTGCCCTGCAAGGAAGGAAAAAAGGTTCAGAGACTGCTGCACTTCAACCTCTAACACCTCTTCTGGCAGAGCTCAGGCCTTCATGGATTCCCAAAGGAATCTGGTTGTGGATATTGGCTGTAAATACTTTGGGATCCATTGGCCCACAGCCACCTGGAGATGTTTTAATCCCAGGCCCTTCCCACCCCGAAGGAATTGGCCCATGTGCAAGACACAGCCCACCACTGCATTTTAAGAGTTGGGTTTTTCTCAATCCCCTCTTTGCAAGTCTGAGGGAATCAGTCCATATTTTCTGTAAGTGCAGCAGAACAGGCTACAAATCAAAGCTGGATGAGGTTTCCTGGATCCCAAGTCCCTGTTCCAGTCCATCTCTTTTATTTTCAGTTTTTCATGCTACACATCAAACTCAGCTGGTGTAGATGGAGATACACCATCAACTCTTTTTGTTTCACTAAGGCGTGAAAATTTGGATTTTGCTTAAACTCAGAAATGAACAGAGGAGCTGCCCAACAACCCACTGGGTCACATCCAGGTCACACAACTCCACAATTGCCACCTATGGGAACAGTGCCCACATGGAGCATCTGCACATTCCTGAATGAAAAATGAGACATGCCTTTTTAAATTACAAAAATCTGTCCCTGGCAGCAGCTCTGTTTTCAAATAGATTTCTTCAGGTTTTGCCCCAGCACTGTCTACAAGCAATTGCAGACACTGTCCTCCACCAGTGCTAGCAAATCACACATTGCTTCAACTCTTCACATCCAGGTCTTTATCCAAACAAGCAGAGTTCCCACTGAATCCATTCTAAGGACTGGCCAATTTGTCAGTTTGCAGTATGCTGTTTATTCTCCCTCACAGCACAAACCTCCAATTTTCATAATGAATCATTTCTTCCCCAGACCCAGGGGGAAGTTTATGTTGCTGCAGTTCAGTCTCAGACACATTCTCAGCCAGGTGAGAGCAGCTCTGAAATAGGTCAGGTTCCCTGACAACTGTTGCATAAGTTTAGGAAGCCTGGAGCAATTTTCCAAACCTCCCAAGGGTGAATCATAACAGCACCAGGAAAGAGAAAGAAACGTAGAAAAGAAACTGTTTTTGTAGCAATCAAAGTAATTAAGAAATTTCAAAATTAAAAGTGCTGCAGAAACTTGGGAAGCTGCTCAGTGCTGCTCCCACGCCGTGTGCCCGCGATGCCAGCAGGACTCTGAGCATGGGGACACAACACCGGGAGGAGACAGCACAGAGGGGGAACGCGCAGCCCAACCCTGCACCACTGACACCTGCAACCAAAAAGGGACAGACTCAACAAAGGAATGGCCGCTGCTCCTTCCTTCAGCCGGGTCTCAGAGCAGGCACAGCTTGAGCCCGGTGTCCGTGCTGGAGCACACGGAGCTGGGACACAGGAGAGCCGTGGGACAGCAGGGAGTGCTTCATTCCAGCACGGGGACACCACATGGCCATTGCGTGACACTAAACACCAGCTCTGGAATCCGCTGAAAGGCTGGAGGAATGTGCCAGGACTAAGTCAAAGTCTAGAGAGGATAACACATCCAGGGTGTTCTCAGAGGAATCAACCCACAACAGAGGAGTCTGGAGCATTTTAAGTTGAAACAGACCTTTATAACATTCCCAAGGACAGTCTCACTGTATATGCAATATTATACAGAACCTACAAATGTTTTGCCTGGATAAAATTATGCTTATTTTTGAGATACCCAAACTCCTTCATTTTCAAAGCACTGCTTTACAAACACGGATTTGCCTGCCCTTTCTCCCATTCCAGCCGAGCAGGCTGGACTGGCGCAGGCTGGGAGGGGACCAAGAGGCAGAAACGCTGTGCCTGTGCCAGCCCGGGCTGCCCACACGCAGCTCCCGGCTCCGCGCAAGGAGGTGCCACCCCCGAGGCCTCTGGGGCTGTCCCCCAGCAGTGGGGACGCTGCCATGGAAAGGGATCTCGGGCTGTTTCCATCTTCCAGCATTCCCAAGGGGCACAGCTCCGGACACTCTCTCAGGGCAGTCAGAAGATGCAGTTTTTGGAGATGCAGCATTTTCTAACTGGGAGAAGGAAGGGGAAGGTGGGATTCCAAAGGGAGAGCCCAGTGCTGTTGTGGGTTTCAGTGGCATGACTGAGTTTGGAATTTGTTACAGCCTAACCAGTCAGTCTGGGTCTATTTTACAGAATCACAGAATGGTTTGGAAGGGACCTTGAAGTTCTTCCCATTCCAACCCCTGCCATGGGGTTTATAAGAAGAATTTCCAAAGGCAACACTCACACTTTCATAAATATTTTAGGTGGTCTTTAAGATTTTTAAGTAAGATTTTAAATATTAGAATAAGCATTTGATAGACTTACCCTTACTGTGTGCCAATTTTACGTAGAAGCAATCAGTCCACTCACTTTTATTTCAGCAGGCTCCCCCTGGCTTCAGCCAACACAGAGATGAAAGTGAGAATTTCTTCTGTGTCAAAGGCCTTTATTCACAACGCATTGTCTTGATAATTACAAGCAATCCAGTCATCTAATCGTAATTTATGAGTTCCAGTTGGCAGGTGAAATGGGGAAACGGCAGGCTGTGTTTGAGGCTGTTACAACACAGACCAACCCTGAAGCTGGTTAATATTACACCATTTTCATGGGAGCCCTTTGCATGTCACAGAACTGAGCCCAGCCACACAAACACCTGACTCCCAAAATTTCTCACAGACAGAGAATCCCTACAAAGCCTATCAGAGTTTTGCCCTCTGCAAACATCTTGCAAGTGCCATTCCATATATTATCTTTTCATGACCATGGTGAAGGGATTCATACACATAAGCCACACTGGAAGAGAATTTATTCCAAACACTTCTCATTTAGATCAAGCAGAGCAAAATTTGCTGTGAATCACTCCAAGGACAAAACAAAGTTACACCAAGAAAGTAAAAAAACCCCTGCATCCTGAACCACAAAGTACCAGCACATGTACTCTGTGCACACACCAATTTCAAGTTCTCCCTCTCTCCAGCTTATTGAAAACAAATAAACACAAGAGCACACCCCAGCCACATGACTGAAGACTAGCACTGTATCAACAGGGATGTAGGTGTCTGTTATTGTTAATGCACAAAAGCTCTGCAGAAGGAAATTAAATATTGCTCAAAGACAGCCCTTTGCTTCACCAGCAGTACAGAGCTGAAACTACAGCTCTGGGCTGCCGCTAACCCCAAATTCTCCTGTTACAACAAACACAGATGTGAGCTCAGTATCGGTCCATTATTCACTTTACGTGGCCCTACACATCAGCTCAAAGGGCAACTGATGCACTCTTTGGGAATGTCCTACACCCCTCCCAGGGCTTCTCTCTGGCAACTCCCATTCAGCACCAAGTGGGCCACTTCTGCCTCCTCCCAGCTGACTTCCCTGTTTGTTACTGTTTTCTGCTTAATAACTTCCTAATAATCTGTATTAGGCGCCTTCCTTCTCCACCACTGAAACTGCAACCCACACAGAGCCTGACTGAGCTACACCCTCTTGTCTTTAAAGTCTCGTCCAGCAAAACACTTCAGCAAGAAATTCGTTTTCATCAGCAGGACGTAATGGATTCAGTGACTACAATAGGTGTTGAAAATGAAACATCCTCCCTAGAGCAGCGACAGCATTTGAGCCTGTAATCCTTGTTCACGTACTTATCTAGGCAGAGGAAGCCTCGGACTGCAGCGTTTATGCCAATGAATATTTAATTAATTAACTGCAATTCAGACTATCATCCAGCCTAGCTGAGCAGATCACTTATCTGGGAGGTGAGAGACCTGTGTTTACACTCCTGCCCCACATCTTGCAAAAGAGGATTAACAACTTGGATACAGAGGGAATGGCTCTGCCATAACCAACTCCTGCAAAGCCATTACGACCACAGACTCATCCAGGTTGGAAAAACCCACCGAGATCATCGAGTCCAACCCCTCCCCAGCACTGCCAAGGCCACCACTTGACCATGTCCTCAAGTGCCACATCCACACATTTTTGAACACTTCCAGGGATGGTGACTCCACCACTTCCCTGGGCAGTGTGTTCCAATGTTTAACCATCCATTCCATGAAGAAATTTTTCCTAATATCCAACCTAAACCTCCGCTAGCACAACTTGAGGCTGTTCCCTCTTGTCCTTGTATTAGTGCAGCCGCTTGCTCACTTCCCAGGATTTACATAAACCATCCTGGAGAGGAAGGCAGCCCTCAAACTATGCAAATACTGCTTTGAAAGGAATTCAGATCTTATATTGGTCTTATTCCAGATTTTTTTTTGACATTTGGTAAATGTAACACGGGAAAGAAAATTCAGTAAGAGTTCATCTTGAAACAAACGTATGTTGCCATTTGAGCATAGCAGAGCAATCCTATCGATGTTTATGATATTCTGCGGTACAAGGGAAAATGGTTTGAGAATAAATTCTGATCTCCTTTTCTGGTTTTGCAGGCAAATCTGTTCTTAAGCTATTGGTTTCTAGTTTTAATACACCAGTTGCACTTGTTAAAATGACATTAAGTTCCACCGATACTTTCAAGCCATGCCTTGAATACACACACAGCAAACCTGCTGAACTGCACTGTGAGGGCTTTCCAAGCCCAACTCCAACACTTCAGTCGCGGACCTTATTAAGCACCATCGATTCAAAGAGAACTAATAAGCACACAGGCTTCGCGTTCTATTTACATGAGCAGCCCCGAGTCAGCAGAGCCGCGCGGTGACATCCCGGCGTGGGAAGGGAGCACCCGCCTGCGGCGGGATCGCTGCTGCGCTGTGACAGAACCGGCAGAAACGGCGTTCTGCCGTGAAAAGGCGCCGGCGCTGGCCGGACACGGGTGACACCGCGCTGGGGCCGCCGCCACTGACCGCATCCCTGCCCGGGGACAGCCCGGCGGGCCGGGGACGGCGGGGAGTGGCTGCAGCGGCTTTTCCACCGGGAAACGCGCAGGGCGGGCGGAGCGGCCACGGCTGGACCCGTCCCACGCCCGGGGAAGCCCGCTCCGACCCTCAGGGCGCACCCGCAGCTCCCAGGGTCGGGCTCCGGCTTCGACGGCGCCTCATCCCGGGAGCGGAGCAGCACCCGAGGGGCCGGGCACGAGCTGGGTCCCGGGCCCGGGAGGGGAGCAGCGCCCGAGGGGCCGGGCAGGAGCTGGGTCCCGGGCCCGGGAGGGAAGCAGCGCCCGAGGGGCCGGGCAGGAGCTGGGT
>VXBT01014010.1:263058-376290 GCA_013400235.1 Oriolus oriolus
GCTGCTGGTGCGGAGGGGGGTCCAGGCAGGGCAGCGGCCGCGGCGGCTCCGGGCACGGCGGGGGTTCGGGGCAGGGCGGCGGCTCGGGGCAGGGCCGGCGGGCGGGCAGGGTGCTGTAGTGCTGCTGCCGCCGGTAGTAGTGGTGCTGCTGCTGCTGCTGGAGGTGCGGGGGCAGCGCGGGCGGCTGCAGCTGCTGCTGCGCCCCGAACATCGCGGCGGGACTGCGGCGCTGCGGGACCGCTCCGGCTTTACCTGCGCGGGCCGCGCCTTGGGCGGGCCGCACCTGCGGGCGGGGAGCCCCGGCCCAACCCCGCCCCGGGCAGGGCCCGGCTGCGGCACCGCCACCTGCCCGGGAACGGGCTCGGAGCGACCGCGCTCCTGGCACAGCCCCGCAGCCAAACCTCACCAAGCACCCCTGGGAGAAAAGCAAAGCCCCGCGCTGTTCAGTGAAGCCCTTTGCTGTTGTTCTCTTTACAATGTGTGTAGCGGGAGTGTAAACCCATAGTTATCTGCTACTCAAATGACTTAAAATATTCCTTTCACGGGAGGTTATGAACCTCGCCACAGAGCCTTTCACACCTGCAGGAGCCGCGGTCGCCCTTGCCGGCTCGCAGGAGGCTCTGCCTGGAGCAGCAGCTGCCGGGGAAAGGAGCACGTTCTGTCCCGGCATCCCTGCATCTGCACCGCAGAGCACGGGCTGCCTTCGGCGACCAACTGATCTGAGCATCCCAGGATGGCTGGGGTTGAAAGAGACCTTAAATCCCATCCCCTTCCACCCCCTGCCACAGGCAGGGACACCTTCCACTATCCCAGGCTGCTCGAAGGCCCGTCCAACCTGACACTCCCAGGGATGGGGCAGCCACAGCTTCTCTGTGCACCCTGTGCCAGGGCCTCACCAGCCTCACAGGGAAGAATTTCTTCCCGGTATCCCATCTAATCCTGCCCTCTGTCAGTGGGAAGCTGTTCCCCCTTGTCCTGTCATTCCCAGCCCTCATCATTATGTATGGAATACCACGTGGCTCTTATCTAGAAAGGATGGAGTTTGTTACTTATTCAAAATCTCACTCTGCAGAGAAGAATGTGAACTTGGTTTCTCAATCCAGCCTATTTTGAGTTGGATTCCTCTGGCAGCATCAGGCAAGCCCTGAGAACATAACTTTGTTCTGCAAGGTCATGTAGCAATAGCATAATTGTAGAATCTTGTGTAATGAGTATTCTTCTTAATGATAAACCTGAAATTCTTAATTTTGTCAGTTTGTTTCCCCTACATGCTTACTGTGCTGTGAGGCCACATAGTACAGTCACACAGAATAAAATATAATTTCTATAGTGCCAGGTTAGGGCTGAACACCTCTGAGGTGATGGAGCAATACCTTCTGCACTGTTCTACACTGGCCACTCACTGAAACCTGTCTCTGAAGTTAAAAAGCATTCACCAATTCTGCTCAACAGGCGTTTGGGAAGGTATGGATTTTAGGGTGAGTGCCTACAACAATCCCATATTTTAAGGCACTGTGACATCTAGAGACATATTCATCACGTATAAAAAGTTTCACTTTTCCTCCAGGCATTAAACCCAAACAGACACCCTGCTTTACATAGGAGCATTTATAAAAAGCATTTCAGGAAAATTCTATCCCACTGCTTACAAAAGAACTAAATGCAAAGAAAATCTTGTCTTGAAAACTCATTCTTGCTTCACCAGCTTGGAATATCTGTTAGTGGCTCCTCACAAACAATTAAAAAAAGAGCATTTCTTGGAAAGCAGTAAAATAGGGTTACAAAAGCCTCTGTTTTACACAGACCATAAGAAACTGTTTTATGCTCCAGTAGGAAACTACAGAAACAGCAGGAATACTCCTCGGGGGAAAAAAGGTGCTGTAATATAAAATGTGGAAACACTGTTGGTTTGCCAGCTCAGGAATGTTACCTGCATGCAGCACATTGCCCTGCTTAATAAAGAAATTTCTACAAGGGTCAGCAGAAAGCCGGCCCCAAGTCATCCCATTGTAATGGAAATACGGAACAGCTTCCGGAAGGCTTTGTAGATGTGGTGAGGATTATTGGAGTCATAAATAACAACAGTAATACATGCATGGTGACCTGTACCAGGTAATGAAAAGAGCCTCAAACAAAGCTTTTGAATTTTAATGTGACCAAAGTTCCACGTACATCCAAACCTTGGGATGGTGCTGCACTGTGGCATGCAGGGTGTTACCTGCTCTGGAATTCTGGCTGTGACAGCTGGGGCTACAAGGAATAAAACTGCTTTGATGTAGAGTAGAAAAATATTCCCTTGGGAAGACCACGACAAGAAACAGTGTTTACAACTTTTATACTTACATTATTTGTGGGCATGGGAAGTCCCCTGAAGGACTGAGGCACAGAGGGTTAAGAAGCCTGGCAGGCAGCAGCAGCCCATAAGCAACTTGATGAGGCAGAGATAAAAATCTGCTTTCAGCTGAAGGAAGGCTTTAGAGCTGGAAGTGAAGTCAGAACCAGCTGGTGAGCAGAGGCTTTGTTTGTGTGATCCTCCCTTTGAAGGCGGAGCCATCGTGCACCTGAGGTTTGGTGGAAGGTGCCTGTCTGCAGAGATAGCCCAGTGCCCCCTCTTTATCCCTACGGACCTGATCCAGATAGCTCAGTGCCCCCACTTTGTTCCTGTTAACCTCTTAGCCCTGGGCTGCCTGGGCCAGGCTGTGCTGATAGTGGGGCAACACCTGGCAGAGGGAATCAAAGCAAGAAGATGTCTCTGTCCTCCTTCCAAAGGCTGGGACAACCTGGCTGCAGGGCTCTGCTCTCGTAGCAGCTAAAGCTGAGCGCCAGTAATTGCCACAAAGATGATGCAAGGCATTTTCAGACAAGAGAGCAGATGTCTAGAACTTGCTGTTCAAATCACAAGTACATCACTGGCTTTGGAAACTGAGCTCTGTTCTGAAGTGTGTGTTTCTAGCAAAAACCACTCAGGATGGTCACAGCCCACTTTGTGCAGGCCAGGCTTCGTGGCCTTGCCTTGAACCAGCAGATTCTGCTCTCCAGGGTCCACGCTGGGGCAGAGGGGATTTAGAGGAGCAGAAGGAGGTGAGTGGGGAGGGGGAAACAACAGATGAGCACTGAGCAAAGGTCTGGCTGGGGAACACCTAACGAGTGTTGGAGTGTTGGCTCTGCGGCACCTGGAGCCCCATCTGCCACCTCTCCACGGCAGTTCTGGGGTAGAGAATGCTGAGGGAAAGGATGGCAGGTTGGGTTTGCTACTGCCTGATCCTTTGCCCTTGTGGTTCGTGGCTCTGCAATAACAACATGCTCTGCTTCCCACAGGAGAAAAATTAAAAAGCACGTGAGGTGAAATCCCTTGAGCTGTTTTAGGACAGCACTCGTTGGCTGTCCAGTCTCACTCTAGAGCAGCTGCTCAGAGCCCATCATCGCCAGTGTTCCACACAAGCATTCCTGTGTGCTCACCCACAGTGAATTTTCATCTGCTGTATCATTTTATATTTCCTTTAGAAATGTATTTTAACAAGGTGCTTTGCGATGCACGACTAGGAGGATTGGATCTGAAATGCTTCTTGTGTGATTTCAGAATTATAATTCTCTTTATACATTCAGCGGTAAGAAAATTCAGCGAGCAGAAAGGGTTGAACAGAGTTTAGGGTATGGCTTAAAGACTCTCATTTACCTTGCTGGCACTAGCTCATGATCAGACCATAAAGAGTGAAGGAAATCTCTTATCCCATTAATATGTTCCTTATAATAAATTGTGATATCAGTTTTAGTTTATACACTTCAAAAAGAAATGGAAATCCTTGGAATAAAAAAAAGAAAAATCTAGATTTTAAAGTTGCTTTTATTCATTAGTAGCTAGGATGGTTTATAATCTAAACTCGTCAAGGAACATGCAAATACACTTCTACTTTTGCTGTGCCACCAGAGAGGAAAATGAATCTTTGTATAATAGTATAACAGCAGTACATGGAGTACCAAAACAGAATAAAATTACTTTGTTTTATAAGGACACTTATAAAACAAAGTTTGTGATGGCTTTCAGTATTTTCAACTACTCAGAAGATTGCATTTCATGGTATGAAATGAAGTAATACAGTGCTGCACTTACCCTGAAGCAGAAGTCACCGCTTTCTTCTAACCATTTTCCTGTTTGAATTGTGGAGGTTGTTTAACAGTCAATTTACTTTGTTTCAGATAATTAATATTATGCAGGAGACTGGTGATCAAGCAAAAAAAAAAACCCTCACTGAACAACTTTTCTCCTACCCATTAAAGACCTTACTCAGCATGCTAAGGAGTGAATGCCTCAGTTGAATGAAACACTGCCAGTTATCATTAACAAATATCAATTGCAAAATAAAAAAAACCCTTCAGAACATAACACTGCATGATAAATACAACATTTTACCCAGCGGTGAGGCTTAGCACAAAATAAAAAGATGATGCTAAACTTTCTTCATGACGCTGCAAAAGTCCTCTGAGCACCAGCAGTGATATCTGTGTTATGCTGCCAGTTCTAATTTATAGTTCAGGGATGCTGGAAGGGAACTGATAAAGGAAAGGGCCTGCAGACATGTGGAGCACACGGAGCAGCTGATCTGTGAGTTAAACACTCCGGAGTTCCACGCCAAGGAAAGATATTACATTCATTATGACCAAAGAGCAGGAAACCAGTTCAATTCCAAAGCAACAATTTGCATTTCCCTCTCCTGGACAGACTGCCTGAGGAACAACCCTCCTTATTAAAGGAGATAAAGGAGCTGTGCTTGTGACACGCTAAAATAAGTGTTGGTACCTTGGCATTTTTTGGCGAGAACAAGACAGGGATTTGGGAGTTTATCTTTGCTGTTACTTGTACATGACTAAAAATGTGTTACAGAAACAGCTGGTCTGCCTTTAAAGAAAAATCTGAAATCATTAAGCAAGTAACACAGAGAAGTGTTTAGAATATAAAACTATTAAAAGTGAGGGACTAAGTTCTTAACATCCATAAATAAAATCTGCTATAGATTTTAGAAACTGTTTTTCTACCCAAAAACCTCTCAAGATGAAAAAATGCCTTAAGACATACTTAATTTCTGATGCATCATCATTTCCATTATTCAACTGCTGTGAAATTTCTGTGGCTGAGGATGAAGGATGATTGGAATTTAAAACAACAAGTGTAGTAAACAGTTCTTTGGTCAATGTGTATCACAGGCATACAGAGACTAGAACAAAATACCTGAATATCTGAGGAATCAGGGCACAGAACAGGGATATTTTAACCTGCTTCTACTACTAGACCATTAGTAACTACTAGTTTTTACTCACTACTACTAATGTTGTAGCAGCCAAAGAGGCTGACTGAAATACCTTGTCCCGTGCTCGGACCTATAGAGCTTCTCCTCTCCACCATATTATTTGGCTAAATATATTATATATTATAACATACATCTTTCTGTCATAAAATGTGGGGCTTTATTCATAGTTCCTCTCCCTTGGAGTGACCTAAGTTTTGATATATTCCTACAGTTTACACCTGAAATTTCAGTTTTCTGGGAGTATAGTTTATGCTGTTTGATTTTGATGCAACATAGAAAAGTTCCCAGGTTATGGATGCATTTAGCAAGCTTTTGGCTTTGCTGAAGTAAAACATTGTGCAGAATTTAATTTTGAAAAAAATTATTCATTTTGAGCCCTTCCCACTTTTGAGAAAGCTTACACTTCTGACTCATCTCTTACTGGGCAGGTAGAAAGCAAGAAACCAGCTAGATAATTTGTTTTTCTACAAAAATGCAGAAGATCGATAGTTGCTTCTCAGGGATTTCAGAACCAGAGCTCCTGACAATCCTCCCACATCTGTTTCATCAGCTGATTAAAATGCAGATCTCTGAGGAGGTAACACATTTTTGGATGCTGGGCGTTCCTCTACCCAGCTCATTATTAAGAGAACAACTTCATGCACCATCAGCAACTTGGCAGCGTAAACATGAAACAGCTCTTTTAAACAGGACTTGGTGTTTTGTTTATGAGAACTTCCATTTACTGCGAGGCTTTATGGCTTTTATCGCCCATTTGAGCATAAAAGTTTTCGTTATCTTATAAAACCTTTTAGCACAAGAAAGAATTCAGATAGGAGCCTTATGTAAAGCGATGAATATTTGGTTTCCTGATTGTGTTGTATGATTTTTGGTGGTTTGGATTTTTTTTTTAAGCCCACAGGCCACCTGACAAGTTCTAACTTATTCTTCCAAGAGTGAGATCCTTGTGCTGATAGGGACAGCGTGTGCTGTTACACTTAATTTTATAACTACTCTTTATTTATGTTTCAAGTTGGAGAAGAGTCAAAATCAAAACATTCCAGTCAAATGTGTATTTTGATTTTATTTTTGATTTCACGATTAGAACAGTTGCAGTTTAAACCCAGGGCTGCTGGATTTTTTGAGGAAGGAATTTTTATTTTGACACAACTCCACCTGTCTATTCTCTGACTTGCTTTACTCTGCCAGCACAACAACTGTTTTGCCCTCAAACTAGAATATAAGAATTAATTTTACCCCAGTAAAGCTAACCCTGTGCAATGCTGCTGGAAAACCAGTCACTGCCCCGAGCCAGTAAAATGCACCCAGTTTTAGGAAGGAGCTTTAGGAAGCACTAACATTCATGCTGCCAGTTTTTTCCTTCAGTATCTCACCCTGATTAACATTTCAGGAATCATGCTGGCGCACGGTGGGGTAACACACAGCTCACCATTTTGGGGATTATTGCCACTGACTCAAAGCACTTTCCAGTTTTACCCACTCCATCAGATTACTCTTCTCTCAACTGCTATAAATTTCCTCCTGGGTCAGCCAGCCACATCCAGTTGGGTTGTAAACGCTGTTTTAAAACACCCTATGGATACGGAGGGTTACTCGCTTACAACGAACACGGTTATATTTGCACCTTCCTCCCAGGTAGGTCTTTATGCTCACACAGTCTATATAAAGCTCCAGAGCAAGAACAAAGTCCATGGAGCAGTGAGAGATTAAAGAGCCTTGGCTTTCACTAATTGCCTTCTGTTTCCTCATTTACAGAAGCTTAACAAATGAGTGGTTTCCAGTCATCCCTGGATATTGGCTGCTCTGAGCAAGCAGCACTCGGAAGGGGTTCCCTGTTGTGGGGCTGCTGATGATTTCCGTGGGTATGTGAGTCTACCTGTGCACAATACCAACATTCCATGTGTTACTGCAGTCTACACTAGCTGGTGCTTTCATGTTTATATCAGATTGTTTACTTTTTCCTTACACATTTTTCCATTTTACAAAGATGCCACCAGATTGTGTCTTCTACATTACCTCATTCACACATTGGTAATACTTCATCTTTCCTGCTCTGCTTTCTGCTGTCTGGTTCACACATAATTGTTCTTTTACTATTGTTACTTTATATACTATTCTTTTACTATTTTTATCTGTGCATTATTATATTTGTCAAGAAAAGTCGTCACTTGCATAATTTGTCAGGTATACACATGCTAAAAAGGCAGCTCACCACCACAGAGACATTAAACAAGCCTCTCTCTGCCTGACGTGCTATTGCTGCATTAGTTCAGTTCTAAAGAATCTGCTTTAACACTCAGTTCCTTTTGTCCTGAAACAATGGAACAACACAAACCCTTCCTACAAACTGCTCAGGCATCAGCACCTTCTGGAGCTTGTTGGTGAAAAGTCAGCTCCACTCTGCCTGGAGCACATTTTGGTGTTCAGAAAGACACATTTTCCATCTCAATTTATCTTGAGATAAATTATTTTATCATTAACCAGGAGTTAAGTGGCGTCTCTTGAGAGAGGAGTCATGTTAGACCCTTGTTCTCTCCATCCTGGTGGTTGGAGCAGTGCTGAAAGAGATGAGGAGGTGTCCACAGACCCGTGCATGGCCCTGACCTGAAGGCAGCTGAAATTTGCAGCAATGTCTGCACTTTTATGGAGCCACTTCAGTCTCTGACCCTCACAAACAGAGAAAAACATCCCAGAATATTCATCAGCACCTCACTTCCCTACTTTGTGCTGCCATTGGACCAGGGAGCAAGTAGAATCTTCAGTCATGAACAGGTTCAGGCTTTAAGACAAATTAGGAGAGCCTTAAAAGCTTGAAGCTAAAGGAGGATATTTCAAGACTGCCTTGTTTGCATCAAATCTTAAAGGCAACGTGAGATATTTGGGAATATCTGGAAATGAGAACGGTCCTTACTTGAGACACAGCTGTAGATAATCAACCTGAGACATTCTGACGTCCTTTGCAAGGCAGGTACTGCTCTTCCACGCTTCCATACCAGCTGAAAAACAAGATGTATTATTTTAAGATAAGGATATTGGATTTTTTTTTTTTCTAAATTAAAACCAGAAGGATAAATAAGAGGTGGCATGTTTCAGACACTAAGTCTGCTCCTGGGGATGGTCTGTGCCATACCTGGCTTTGTTCACTTATCAGCTCTTGAAGCTGCTGGTAAAAATCTTGCCTAATAATAATAATAATAATAATAATAATAGTAAAGATGACCACCACCATATAACTGTATCAGAAAAGATGTTCCCTCATTCCCTGCAGCCCAATTTCTCTGTCTCCAAGGAAGATTATGCACAAAGCAGGATGAAAGCGTTTTACACCACAGAGTACAGGGCTAAAATAAACTCAGTGCAAGAGAAAGGGGCATGTGCTTTACAGACAGTGAGAGTGAAGAGAGAGAACTCTGTTCCTCACAAGCTCCTAATTCACAAACTACTAATTCTGTGGTCAGTGCAATTTAGACTATCACTCCCTGAACTCAATAATTGCCTCATTATTTTAATTGCAGGTCAGCTGCCAACCCAAGTGATCAGTCAGGAAGACACAGAAGAACCTTCTACCTGTGGCCAAAGCCAAAGATGACATCAGGAGCCTTTCCTAAAGGATCCATCAGCCTCTCATCCATCTTCCTATCAGTGCTGTTCCAGAGACATGGCTGGTCTGTGAGTATCCAGCCTGTAGCTTTAGGAACTGGGAAGAGTTCTGGAAAATCATCAACTATCAATAATAAGTTTTTCTAATGACAGGAGCAGAAGAAAGAATATTCTTTAAGCAGGAGGACTAGTTCAAACCAGTTCTGCAGGAAGCGTCACGCACCAAAGATCAAGAAGAATGCTAATGTGCAATCATTGAACAGAATAGGAGCCAAAACTTGATATAAGGCACGTAATGAATAATGCTATACAATCAGCTTCTCTACACCCACAGCCTCTCTAAATTTATAAGCCATACATGCCATTGGATGGAATTTGAATGCATTTCCCATCATCGAAGGGTACCATCCAATCTGCTCTAACACAGGACCATATTGGGGCTGAGCAGACCATTCTGTTTGTTAGAAACCCACCAGAATGTGCTGGTATTTATATCTCATAAAAGCTGTTCAGTAAACACAGTACAAAGACCTCTGATTTCACCGAATGCGTAAACACGTGCAAAGAATTTCATTCTAGGATTCAAACACAAGAGAGCTCTCTGTCAAATGAGCTTAACCATCATCCCCCCAGCCCAGTGAATTAAACACCTTTCCATTTGGGAAAACTGTCCTGGCTTCACCGATTAGAATTTCTGAGTTGAAATTACAATCTCTGAACTTGCCTATGACAGTTATTTCAAAGGAAAGTGCAGTATCAGAGACAACAGTTTGTTGGTTTTTTCCTCCATCATCTTGATGTTGTCTCTGTCCTTTAACATTTCTGTGTGGACTTACATTTGTTGGGGTATTTTTATGGATGTGACAGCTCAAACCTGTAAGAATGACTGTTCTAATTTCATTTATATTGTAAAGATTCTTTGTCAGTCTTGGAAAAAAGAGAAAGAGAAAGAGCTACAAGGCACCATGACAATCTCTGCCGTGTACAACTGCTAAACCTGCTTCTCCGAGCCACACAAACTGAACTGTAATAAACCAATAAACCAAGAGAGTAAAAGCACGTCAGGGTCATAACTCCTGCCTTGACAAGGAAGGGAAGGGAATCTGTGAGGCTGAAAAGGAATGAGGAACACTTTATTTCTGTTCCTGATTCACTGACAATGGAAGGTGGAAGGACCTTGAGGGATCAGCTACACCTAAATGCATCTTCAAGTTTGTCAGTCCCTTTCTAGCAACAGCAGAACCTCTGCTTCACTGTAGTCTGTTGTCTGTTAACTGTTGTCATCAGTTTCCTCAAGATTATCTTAAATGTCCCCTGCTGCTTCTTAAGACCATTATTTGTTGAGCTGCTTGTGGTGAACTGAGGGAAAAAGGCTATTTCCTCTCACAGGTTAAAGACTGTAAGATATCACATTTAATAATCTCAAAGACATTTGCACTGAAAAACTCAAACCAAAAGAGAGTCTCTAGAAATACCTGACAGAAGGAGAAATCAGCTCTCTTGGCAGGCTCTCACTCTCTGGGCAAACCAAACACACGCAGTCAGAATTAGTCAGGGGTTGCAAAATTACTCCAAAGAATCCCCAAATCCCTTCGCTTAGCCCGGAAGGTGTTTGGGTTTGGCCAAGGAGTTACAAAGTGCCCTTAGGCCAGGCAGGGTGTTTGAGAGCTGACTGCAGGGCCAGGTGCTCTGGTTCCCTGGATGTTCCCTTCCTGCGGGACAGACCTTCCTGGGAATGTCAGAGCAGGAGCCTTTGCTGTCAGAAACCAGCAGGAGCCCAGCACAGTGTTAGAGCAGAGGGATTTACTCCAACTCACAGTCTGCAAAATGGGAAAGAGCATGACAGTTCAGATTTAGGACTCAAAACCTTCACAGAATCACAGAAATGGGTTGGGTTGGAAGGGACCCTAAAGCCCATCCAGTGGCACCCCCTGCCATGGGCAGGGACACCTTCCACTGTCCCAGGCTGCTCCAAACCCCATCCAGCCTGGCCTTGGACATTTCCAGGGATCCAGGGGCAGCCACAGCTTCTCTGCAGACTAATGACCCTCAGGGTGTCATAATTTCTTTATAATTATTTCAGAAGAATTTTGTTGCAGGACACAGAGTTGATACCTCAAAAGCCGTGTGTGTAATAATCTTACACTGTAACTCAAACCCACAGCATCGTTGTAATGATGACAGATTTTACTCTGTGTAGTATTTGTGGACAAACAATAAAATATAATGGTGAGAATCTTCAACTTTTTTCCTAAATTTTCCCAATTACTAATTACAATTTATGTTCTGTACCTTACTTCTCTCACAGAGATCGATTTTGTATTATAATTTCTAGAAGTTGCCTGGTTCTGGGATTCTTAAAATCCAGAAATATCTGAAAAGAAATCTTGAATTTGGAGTAGCCTTTTCACTATTCATTGAGCCAATGACTGAACAGAATACAGTGCAAAGGGAAAGTGAGTGAGCTGACAGAAACTACGAGAAAGGTATTTATAGAGGAAAATATAGAACATTTACAAAATAAAATAATATTTCACATAAGTGATCTGGCTAATTTTAATAAAATATTTCGATGTAATTTAGTTTAATAATTCAAATGTTTATAGTCTGGTAACAGTGGAACAACAGAATGGACCAAGCTGGGCAACTTTCTTCCTAGACTAGAGCAGGGATGCATTTCAGAATCATCTTTGCCCAGTGCATTGGGAAAGATAAGTGACGAGGCAACTTCACAGTGGCTCAGACTCAGAAAATTTTGGTTTGTTACCTTGGTGTTGTTTTGAGTTGATGGCAACAAACCTCAGTCTTGTGCAAGCACTTTAGAGAGAGAATTATGGGTATAATTCAGGAATAAGGTGCTTTGTAGGGTGGAGTTAAACTTCAAAGGCGGTGAAATAAAGGCCAGTCATCACTGCACTCACAGCTGTCCTTCTGTTGTAATTAAATAGCACATTAATTGCCAAGTGTTATAACATTTAATCAGCTATATAAAAATAATAATAGTAATAAGAATGATAAACATCATCACCAAAGTTATTATGAGAACGAGCCGAGATCCCATGCCCAGTGTTTCTAAAAGTTCTTACAGACAAGTCATTCCAGAGTGTCAGTACTGCCCAAAATATATTCTTGGAATGTATCCTGATAAATTTCTTTCTTTAACGAGAATTTTTGCAAAGAATCCCACGGTTCCTACTCACCAAATGAAACAACAGCTACCCTCTGCCATTGTATTGGACCTATTTATTCCTTTAAAGATGTGAAATAGGGTTTTTTTTCTTTTTAGTCAGGACACACTCATGGAAAATTGTCATTTTGCACCATATTACAAGGGGCAGGCCAAGTAAAGGGATGACAAATGATTCATCACAATGCATGAATGATATTGCAGCTGCAGACTCCAAGTAAGATTCTTGACTTCTGTTCTCTGATTTTTACACCACTTTCCTTCCCCACATAACAAACTGGATTAGATATATCCATTCCTTTATTCTGTAGTACAGGAATACATAAACTGTCCTTCAGTAAATGGGTGTTTTAAACCCTATCCTCTAGGCCTTTGGAGAAAACATGAAAACAATGAAAATATGACAGAAATGTCAAAAAATCAAAACCAAAAACCCCACTAAAAAAACCCCAAAAATAAAAAGAGAAAGAAAAAAAACAAAACAACAAAACCATAACAAAACAAACAAAAACCCTAAAAAAACCCACCCCAAAAAACCAACCAAACCAAAAACCCACCAAAAAGCCAAAATAAAAAAAAAGCATGTTTTGAAATATTTAGGGTGAAAAAGAAAGGATGAGTCAATGGACCTCAGCAGTTCCTCCTGCAGGTTTCATAACTTTTCCTTGTGCATTCCCAGTTCTTACACCTTAGGCAATTCTTACAGCTGGGTATTTGAAGCAAAGCTCTTTTGTTGTGAGGTTTTGCCTGTTTGGTTTTGAGAGAGCCACTTCCAACAAGCACCAAAACCACCAGTGAAATCCTTGTTGCTGGTTAGGAAAACCTTCCCGGGCTGTTACAGAGAGTTCTTGGAAAAGGAAGGTGCCCGTTATGTTCCAGCCACATTTCATAAGGATAAAAACCAGGAATGGGGAAGGACCATTAGAAGGAATCATCAGTTTTGAATGCAAGGATACAATGTCAGCCAATGCTTGGATTCCAGGAGCCACCCTGCCACGGAGAAAATTCCCTCTCAGGATGAAGGGAAGGAATGCAGACACGAGGTTGGTCCATGTGACCACCCAAAAATGCTCCTGCATGTTCTGCAAACATTCCATCCCTCCCCTGACACATCCCCTCAGGAACACTGCCTGGTGGCAAGGAGGTGCCTCCACAAAAAAGAGGCTTTTTCCAATTATTTTAAAGAACAGCCAATTAACCTCCCTTTACATCATATATTCATGCCAAATAGTGACAGTAGGGAGTTTTCTTGTGAACTTGGTCTTATCATCAAGACTACTAATTTGGCAAAACAATTACTTCCAACCACTTCCTAGCACTCCCAATTAACTGATTTCTCCTCGTGTTCTCATGCACAGAGCAGCCAAACGGAGTCCTACCAGCAGGAGCGTTTTTACTGGATGTTTTGTGCCGTTTCCCACACTCTGCACTGGTGCTATATTTGTTATTTAGAACGAGCCCAGATTGTTCCTGGAACTGTGCCTATAGAAACTCCTGCTGTAATGTGTTTATATGATCTATAATTACGGGCAAGCTGCAACCTGTCCACAGGCGCTGCAGAACAAGCTGCATTATCAAACACATGAGCCAGTCTCTGGATTAACTATTCCATCTGATAAATTCCCTTTCTTCAGCAGCTGATGCCAGAGAAGTTAAAAGAACACAGGTTGCATTTTTGAGATGGCCAGTATATAATATTCCAATATATAACATGCCAAGCCATTTAAAGGACGTTCAAAACTACCAAATTCTCCCCAAAGCAACAGGGATGTCAGGGCACCAGGCTGAGGATTAGGCCAAGATTAGTTGATGTCAGGCATTTGCATTTGAAAATACTTGTCAAAAACCACAAACAAGATGTAGGAGCAACCAAGGTCCTCACCTGCCAACAGAGCTTCACGCAGTTGAGCCTGTGTACACAAATATAAACTGTAAAATCTGGTTATAATCCGAGCAAACAACAGATTATTACCGGTTTTGATCTAAATTCTGTGTCAAGAAAAATAATTAGGACAGTTTCAGTACCTGTAGGGAGAAAGATCTTTATAGAATCAACATTTTAGTTAAACAGAAGAGTGGAGTTGAAAAGTTTAATTATTTGAATTATTTTGATGTGCTTCACATACAGACCTTAATACCTTTTCATACTCAATATTTTATATTTTTCTGACACCAAACATCTAAACAAGTATTTTCTCAATAAAAATTGTTAATACATACCAGTAAATTTCTGTGCATTCATTCTGACTCAAGGCAGTAAGTTATCAGGAAGAATTTTTAAATCATCTTAATAATTACAAATACTTTTAATCCCATCTATTAAATATCTCTTTCATATGTGATGTCTGAGACAGATTTATAAAACCTTGCTTCAGTACTATCTAATCTTTTGCTTACATGCCACTGTCTAACCTGTTGCTCTCTGTGCACCAGCACAACTCAGATAAAAGGGGTTCTGATGGTATTTTTGGATATTCATTCCCATTAACAGAGGAGCTGAGGCAGAATACGACATGGAAATCGCTGCATCCAAAGTGCAGAGGGACAGGCAGGGCAGGGGCTGGCGCTGCAGTTTGCCATTTTATATTTTTTCTTTCTTTACAAATTTTATTTTGAGTGAAATCCAAGCCTAAAAGATGAATTTTGTATTTATGAAATGGGTGTGGCCAAAGGACCGCCAGCACAGCTGGTGTCACTGAAACGAGGTGCAGATGGCAGAAATCTTGCAGCAGCAATCTTACAAAATTTGGTGGGAGAAGTGCCCAATTTGCTTTATCAACTCACCAAGGGCATTCCTGCACACGTGGGGAAACAACTTCTGCCCTCTCATATCCGACAGTTCCCAACTGGTAACTCCAGCAATGGTTCTTTACATGTGAATGAAATGTTATTTTCTTGCTTTAGTCTTCCTCTATACTTATAATCAAGTGCAAGAAATAATTACACAGGATTTTGATACGGAGTTCCCATCGTGTTTGGTGTTTTCTGTTGCATCATGACATTATTAAAGGTTATATAAGAAGTTACCACATGCAGGTATCTCTGACACTGTGGGAGAAGGAGGAAGTAAAGAAAAAGCACCTTCCTGAGGTCACTGTGATTGTAAGGGCATTACAGACACATCTGACATTTAATCTCCCATGGGGAAATCCCAAAGAATTGCACATTAATTCCTCAGTTCTGATCTCTTACAGCTCCAGCTCTTCCTTCCCAGCTCTCTGCAGGTACACAAAGCTACACGATGTTTTGGTCAGGAAAGTAACTCCACTGTAGACCTCATTTTTTTTTTTTTTAAATTAAAGTTTTCTACAGCTGCCTGGTGTTCTTGTGAAGGAAGTCTGTCTTGTATGTAATATTAATGTCATTTGAATCAATACAGAAGTATCATGCACGTCATTTCACCAGACAATGTTACTTAATTACAAATACACCTAATTATCTCTTAAAGGCAGGAATTTCTGTTTACAAACATGGCTAATACTGTATATTTAATGCATTTAGGTTTATTCTAAACATTAATAATGCCTCAATATATGAATTATTATGAGCCATTCCTACACAAAACCCCACTATCTGAGTGTGCCAGCTGGTGTGCCAGACCCATCATGGAAAGGCAGTGAAGATGCTCAGCTGATAGGAAAATGTGTTTATATGGATCAGGCTTTTTTCTCTCCAGTTCTGTTGTGAATTTTAGGTTATGCAAGGTAAACCACCTCTACCTCCTGCCTGCACTGTATTGCAGAATTCCAAGCCCTTGTAGTAAACAATCCCTTCTCACGTCAGAGGCTCCAGGCAAAGCTGATCCAGTTCATCCCAGCGGCTTCAGCTGGGGGACTTTTGATGTCCCTTTTGCTATGATGTGCAAATACCTAAATATAAATGTATGGATGTGTGAATATGGATTTATAAAATAGATTAGGCAAATTATTTTCTGCAATATTCCTTTCTCCCCCTTACAACCTCCTGGAGCATGAAACACAGCTCCTTTCTGAGAGTTCTCAGATCCACAGGGGCATGCTGTGACCTCAGCCACAGGGCAGTAAATACAGAATAACTGGCCTGAACTTCATGGAATTACTCCCTTCTGAAAAATGTAAGTGAAGAATTTTTCCCTTCTCCTTTACAGTGGCAACGGAATTTCGCTGATCCAGTGAAGACCAGGAACTGTTTCTGATTAGGTTTTATACCAGGAATACAAATGTCGTGTTCTCCTGGTCTACCCACAGCCATTAACACCAAACTAGAGCTGATAAATGTGCCACAGAAACCAGAAACAAACACAAATCCCACCTCCCACGTTCCCGCACACCAGCAGCTCAGCAGTGCCAAAGCTCTCCTGACTTCTTGGAATAATTGTGCTGACGTGCTCGGAGGGCTCCCAGGGACAGGGACAGCGAGTGCTGGCCCTTTGTGTGAAGGCACATTTAGATAGAGAGAGGGTCATTGAAGATAATTCTGCTTATGAAGATGGCTGCTCCTTTGAGTCAACCAATTTTTTAATTATGTGTTACTCTTCAGGTGGAATTTTGGATGTTATTTTCTTTGATATCTTTATGACTCATGCTTCAGTTGAGCAAAGCAAGCTTCAATTTGCTAATGCAAGTGTGTACAAATTTGAAACTGGTTAGGCTGGGTGTGTCTGCTTATAGAAACACACATTTTCTTATAGTTTTCAATGGATGTTACTGGTGCAAAATTATCTGGCTACATCTCGGCTGAATTTAAGTATTTCATAGTTTGAATACCATTCTTTCAAAGTTAATTCAACTGGGTAATTGCTGAGGTTCAGAAGAGGAAAACTGCACTAATTGTGAAAAAACCTGTGAGTAAGGAGTCATCTATCCTGATCAGGTCACAGGGGTTATACAACCAGTTGGCATCACCTCACATCTCCTGTACACACGCAGGCCAGCTTCCCTTAAACAGCCTGTGGAAAGCAGGGGACAAATGAAATAGTTTTCATTAAGAAAACGAAGAAATCATTCCTTTTTTGTTTTCCTTCAGGCTGTAGCCCATTGTTTGCAAAGCTTGGAGCGAGCCTGCTCCCTCTTCACCCTTCTGCAAAGAGGCAGGGGAGCAGAGCCCACAGCTCATTCCCGCTGGGATGGGAACATTTCCAGCATCATTAGCAGGGATTCACAGTCCCTTCCGTGCAGATGTCACAGCACAAGTCAGACAAACCCAGCAGCAGGGAGCAGTGCTGCTCACGGCTCTGCTCTCCCATCTGTGCTCCTGGGCTGTGCAGCAGATGCTCCCACCCCGGCAGGGGTGACCTGGGCAGAGCAAGAGGAACTGCTCAGGTTCTGCTCCCAGCCGAACAAGGCATCAGCAAGCCCCAAAAGAAGGGAAGGAAAAAGGAAGCTTGATCCAAGCCCTCTGTGTAATCCTCCCACCCTCCCCTCCCAATGGTCATTACCAGCTCATGCTGCTGTGGTCAGCACAGGACAAAAAACAAATTCAAGACTTCTTGAAGAATCTTACCAACACACTGGGACTTTTGGAGAAAACCGCAAAAATACAGTTTGCATTTAAATGTAGGTAACTCTCCCCAGTGCTATAGAAGTCCTGATTTATCACACACCTGCAGTGTGTTGTAGGAGACAAACAAGGCTTTCAAATCAACATTTCAGTGTACTAACTCACTGCTTTGCAATAGAGTTTGTTTATTATTTGTAAATGTACAAATATGTGAAAATTAATTGTACCATTTGCTTTCTCAAAATAAATATGTTTTTTCATCTACCAATCCAAATGTTTCCAAAGAACTGAGTGATTAATATCATCTCTAAAACTGTGATTATGTCAATAAACATAAAGCAAGATATTGGACTAAGTATGACTCCAACTGTGAGTGATTTATAGTGATAAAAATACACAGATGCCATCTGTACCAACAGAAGAACACTCGTCACAAATTTGTCTGATGGTAACACTTCTCTCTCATTTCGACTGAAACGAGCACTATTTCTTTTCCAATGGCACTGACAGTAAAATATGGCCACTTTTCAAGTGAGTAACCTACCAGCAGGAGAAATGCACTGAAAACTATGAATTAAACTACTTCTTTGACTCGCTCCAGGCCTCCGGGATGTATCATTGAATGCTCACCAAGTATGAAGCCCAGTTTGCCAGCCTGGCTCTGCTAACTCAGTAGCTGCTTCCCCACTAAGAGGTTTTCTGGGGGTAACAGCCCTTACCTTTTGCAGAGAAAATCAAAACAAAGAAAAGTACCTCAACCAAAATAGCAAAAGCTTTAGCTTCAGAAGCCATCCTAAGTCATTATTCTGCGTGTCTGGTGCTTGCCAGCATCTTTGCCAGTTCAGCATTAAGCGAGAGGGCCATGGGGTATGCACTGGGGAAACCAGGCAGGCAGTGAGCACTCCGTGATAAATATCAGTCAACTTCAGATGCTGACAGAGACATCAAAAGAAAAGGAGAATTTAAATAGAATCTGCACACAGAGAGCTTCCAATAGTAGCAGTTGCAGAAACAAAGATATGATACCCAAAGCAGCATTAATTTCTAACCATGCACCAGATACCGAGAGAGTGGTGAGGGGTTACCTCATTATTGTCATTTATTACCAGGTGTAATAAATCCAGGGCAAGTGCAGGGGAGGCTCTGGCTGGGTTGCCCTGAGGATGCACAGCTCAACCTAACATTCCCAGTCCTCACATTCCCTGCCCTGACGTCCCCGGATGTCCGCAGGAAGGGAGGTTGCAAACGCCCACAGCCTCTCAGAAATATTTTTCACTAGCAGTGGCCTAAAGTATGTCTGCCTTGGGATCTAAAATATGGCAAGAATGTAAATTAAAGTGCAAAGTAAAGCTGTATTTATTTCTGATTTTTGTTCTGTCACTGTGCTTCCACCCCCACTTCTGTCAGTGCTCCTACCCCGCAAAATTTCCTTTGTATCAGAAAGCTGACAGATTTAGCTCCTGAGCACTTCAAGCTACTTTGCTTGATGAAATTTAGGAAAACAGAACAGCTGTCATTCAAACATACTTTGCAAGTAGCAAGCCTGTTCACTTTCTAATGTTTACTCCCTAAAAATCAACACTTAAATGACACATCCTACTGACATCCTAAACTCCACACTCTGATCTGACAGACATGTGGAACAAACATGTGCCAGGGCCCGGGGTTCCAGGGTTCTCACACAGCTGATGTTGGGGATATGTACAATAACTTTTTCTTTACTGTTTTGAAATGTGCAGAGCTTTTTGGTGCAGTGGTCACTCTTGGTCAGGTTATGAATTTGCCTTCTTGGAGTGAGGACTTGAGGATAATTCCACCTGGAGCAATTCACTGCACAGGCACAGCCAGAGGAATGGATAAGGAGCAACTTGCCACAAGCTGAATGGCTGAAGCTCCTTATTTCATGAAGATTTTATGGTTCTGGTGTCCTTCAGGACCACACCAGGGTGTTACACTCAAATCCAAGATGATCTTCTCCTTAACAAGCTGTGAGATCAAGAAGTCTCCCCTGGGCAGTGAGCTTTTCTTCATGAGCTCACTCGTTCATGATGTCACATCACAGTCCTCTCTAAATCTTCTGAAATGAAGTGCACTGAAAGCCACACATAATCCCATTTATCAAGGACTAGGGAAAGACACAGTTAAAACTCAGTTGATAGCTTTTCCTCTAAGAAACCAACCAATTTTTAGATTCCGTAGAACTACCCCAGAAATGAAAATTAAATTCACTGACTACACACTAGACAACCCCCAGCAGTTTTGTTTCCATCATTTAAGCCTTGCTGCTCATTCTAGGGGGTGGATTTTTAATTCCAACTTTGATGCTGCTCTGCTCATTAGCAGATTTTCCATACCAGCCAAATGCCACTTACATGCCAGCAAGACATGCAAAAGCAGGTGATCTGAAATTATTTTCCCTAATGACATTTTCTTTCTGGATGCAAATAAAAATTGTGTCTGAACGTGTATCTGTATCATGCAATTACATGGCTTGACACAAACAGATAAAATAACCACAATCCTAAATTAAATAACTACACATGAAAATTCCATGAAAATGGAGTCCTGGTATTCAATATCCCTTGTTCACCTGTCAGCAACCAGCATCATGGGCATTTCTCTGCTGGTTTGTAAGTCAAAATAGTGCAATGTTCATTCTAAAGCAGTAAACATTTACTCTTAGCATGACTGACTGGATTTTTAGTGAAGGTAATGCAAAAAAACCCAGGAAGCAGTGGACACTTTTGTACAAATGTGCCTATAAATATCTACTACTGATTAAAAGTTGCATATTTTTTTATTCTGTCCATGCTGCAAAATAGTTTAATCTAAACTTTTTTTTCCTAGGAAAAGTGATGGAAGATTGCTTCAGGTATGTGCACTTATCAATAACCCCATCCTGAGAACAACACAGCATGAATAAATTAAAAATGTGTCTGAAGACTGGAACAAAATGCTAATTTCACATTGTTGTAAATCTACAGAGATAAACTGCATCCATATACCAACAGTTTTCATACCTCAGAATTAATAGAACATGTCCTAAACATCTTTGTGTTCAAGGCCAGGTTGGACAGGGCTTGGAGCAGCCTGGGATAGTGGAAGGTGTCCCTGCCCATGGTAGGGGTTGGGACTGGATGAGCTTTAAGGTCCTTTTTAGCCCAAACCATTCTGGGATTCTGTGATTCCATACAGGAAAGAACAGACACATGAAAATAAACGTCACACTGTAATCTGGATATAAAACAACTCAGAGCACGAAGAATAAGCAAGGTTAACAAAGAGTTTGTTTCTGTCTTCTGAGGAAGAAGGACAAAGGCAATCATTTGACAATCCACAAAATCCCATCATGGCACTCATTGTGGGCACCTAATTCCACGCTGCTGACGAAAGTTTTACTGCTGGGTCTCAAATTTTGTGCCCATTTTACATCAGCTTGTACCACTCTCTTACCTCTCTGCTCCTAAAGCCTTCACCTTTCACCCACCAGTGGACACTCCTCGTGCTTCTGTCGAAAATCTGACAATTTCCAGTTAATTGAAAGAAAAATGCCAGATCAAAGGCCCGGGTTTCACAGAAGCGATGGGGACATATGGCTGCCCAGCTGGGAGCGTGCCTGAGCGCCGTGGCAGCCACTGCAGAGACAGAGACAAACAGCCCCATCAAACACCTTCAGCAGGGCCAGGTGCTCTGGGACGGAGCCAAAAGCCCAGGCTTCAAAGACCCAATTATTGAGCAAAACCACGCGGAGGCAGCAGGTATTGTTCCCCCGTTTTACAAATGAGGTTACTGGGAGGTTGGATGGGAACCCTTCTGGAAGTGGCTGGGAAGGAATGCGTATGTTTGGTGTGACAGGCCTGATTTTCATCCCCTGGCTGACAGAAAATCCTCGTCCCCACGCGCGGCTGGGGCTGCGCGGGGCGTGCGGACACTGCCACCTCCACCACAGGCCTCGGGGTAAAGATTTGGCTTGTCACAAATTCTGGCAGGGTTTCTGTGAACCTTTGGCTTGGGGGATTTGCCTCTGTCCCCGTGGTTTTGTTGGGACTGAGACCGCACACCGGTCACCAACGGGATGCTGTTTCCCTCAGGGTTCAATGGAAGCAAAGCTGTTGTCAGGAAATACGGGAAGGGGAGGGTAGAGAGGGATGTGGAGCTGGATCTGGAAGTGGAGATGAGAGAATACATCAGACTGAGGGTCCTTGTGGGTGGGAAATGGCAGAGGGCAGGGACAGGCTGGGTGAGAGAGACAGAGACTGAGCCCTGAAACAAGGAGTGTCCAAAAGGGAAAACCACGTGCAGATGAATGCAGGGAGAATGAAGGGAAAACAGAGTGTGGGCAAGGTGGGGGGAAAGGATGTGCTGGACTGCTGGAACAGTGAAAGAAAAAGGAAGCAGAACGGGACAGTGATAAAGAGGAGAAGGAATTGCAGCTCAGCACATCCTGGTTTGTATGAGTACACAGAAACCAGCCCTAAGAAGCTGCAAGGATGTCAGAATTTGGAATTATGTTTTAAAAATTAATCTGACCTTCCAAAGTAAATTTTAAAAGAATCACAGGGATCACATTTTTCAAGATAAGCAAAATCCATAAAACATGCTAGAATTACTTTCATTAAAATATATGTATTAAAGTCAATCTTGGTGGGATTATCTGAATTCACAGAAGCAGAATTTCTGCCTTTGAATGTATATAAAACCTCCAAGTGTCTGAGTAGACACGTTCGAATTCCATCCCGGAGCAAATGCTGAGTATCCTGGACATTTACAACACTCTTCCACCCTGTGTTTTCAGACCCAAAGAAAAAAAAAAAAAATAAAGCGCTGTAGGAGCCGCTGGAGCCAGAAATCCATCAAATCACGTGGAAAACCCGATTTCCATGGGTGACGTCAGAATCGCCGCTGGTGGGAAAGTGAGAGAACAGCTCTCTCTGCTGGTGCTTTCCTGAAAGAATAGTGCTGGAGTGGGAATACACCCAGGATAATGAACCGCAGCCCGAGCTCCGGAGGCTGCTCCGCCTTTGTCCAGCCGCAGTCCCTGCGCTGCCCCCGCTCTGCTGCTGACCAGCGGCAGCCGAAGGGCCGAGCTCTCAGCTGCTGGGCTTAAAATGCTCTCGGCTGTGCCAGTGCGAGCAGGCCGGATTGTGCGGGGATGAGCACTCCCCGAAGTACTTTAAAAAGCCAAGCAAAAAGAAATAGGATTTGCTCCGTACCTTCAGGGGAGGGAGATGGCTCACTTAAAGGAACACCACCGGCACTGATGGAGGCGGCTCTCCTCGTGATTTTCTGCTCCAAATAAGCAAAAGTGCACCTCTGGATGACTGGGAGGATTCCTGGTTTGTGCTGTTTTAAAAAGTGAATGACAACAGAAGGTCAGCAACTAAACTTTATCTAAATGCTGCAGGCAGTGGCTTTACAGAGAGAGAACACTTTGTAACCAAGATGTGGTCCCGGAGAAGTCAGAAGCCGAACCCCAACCCCTGCCTGCTGGCTTTGGTTCTTTGCTTTGCAGGTGCAGGATAGAGAGACCTGTTCACCATCCTCAAGGGAGCAAAGAGACTCTGACACGGGAATTTCCCGTGTTTTAGGGTTCATTTGTGGGTACAGAGGACAGTGAGGAGCTGCTGCAGGAGGGTTTGGCATGTTCCCCATCCCTGGGAGTGCTCCAGGCCAGGCTGCACAGGGCTTGGAGCAGCCTGGGATAGTGGAAGTGTCCCTGCCCGTGGCAGAGAGAGGCAGCTGCTTCCCTTCCACTGCCTGCTCAGAACTCACCATCGTGAGGAAGAAGAAGAACAGAAGAAATTGGGGAAAAGAAGATAAATAGGGCTTCCTTCTTAAGCTTTTGATTTTCTTGTTACAATCGAGAATAACACCCCATGATGTCAGTAAATGTGTTCATAAACCAAATAAACTCACTTTTACCAAAGCCTTGGTTCAAGCACATCATCAGATGTTGAATTATTACATCAAATGAAATTATGCCTTCACTGATTCCAGATTTTTTTTCTATAGGGTTTTCATGCTTATATGAATTAAATATATTGCTTAATACATTTTCTTTTAATATAAAACCATGGCAATATTTCAACAATGTTTCCATGCAAGGATTCCTACTATAGTATTCTTTTTCTTTTTATGTAGCATAGAAGCAACAAAGATAGTGCAATTTTGTGGCCCTATTTCTACACAAAGGATAGAGTATTTATAGGATTTATTAAGGCTATAATTATCAAAACCACAAAGCAACTTAAATTTTCAACTGTTATTAATTTGTGGAATGTGAGCTCACATTGCCTACAGGTAGCACACAGAGAAATGTTTCTTTTGTGAAACCTACAAAGAGAACTTGGAGTTATTTCTAAATGCTAACATTGATCAAAATTTGCATTTCTGCAAATGAGACTATTTTTTATGTCATATTACAATAAAAATCAAGACACACATTGTGAACAAGACTTTCAGACCAATTAGCCATACAATTACATGTGCAGGAGGCATGCACAATTGTGCAGCTAATTTGTGCATGAAATTACTTTGATTGCACATCCTAATTGGATAAATGTGTGTGCAAATGCCAGCAGTCATTGGTGCTGCAATTATCCAATGCACATCCATAGTCATGGCAACTGCCTGCAGAAATGAGATGCAGCCTGGCGTACCTAACTGGGCTTGGGGTTTCAGCAGAAATCCTTTTTGTTTGCTCCTACCAGGTCTCTTGGGCATGATATTTCTGGAAATTTCATACTTATTTCCTATCCAGATGAGGAAAAGTGATGGACATCAGCATTGCCAAGGAATCTGATTGATTGGTGAACAAGAAGAGGAACAACCAGGAGTTCTTGTCTAGAGGTGCAGCGACTTGAGTCTGCCTTTGATAAGGGAGAAGATTAAAAATCTCCAGCAGTATAAAACACAGCAGGAACATGGAAGTTTATTTTCCTGACTCTTACCTGAATTAGAATTACAAAATTTACAGGTTTTAATGGTGGTGGGAATGGGAAGGGTGGGACCCCTTGGCCTCAGCCCACAGAAGGTTCTGGACCATCACCACTGGCTCAGTTTGAGCTTTTTGTGGAGTTGTTTTCATGACCCTCCTTGACAGTAATTTTTAGAATTAGTAAGTGTGAAAAATCTTCTGTCTTGTCACAGAGATTTTCAATAATTCTTCCAGACACGAGAACCATCCCTGTATGCTTAACTTCAATGGTTACAGTCCTCAATATTAAAATGAAAATAAATTCTTCCATTTGAAAGCAATGGAGTTAAATTACATATCCATACTTATAAGTAGGGGCCCAAATCCTGAATGAATCCTTAAAAGAAACAGTTGTTTACATTATTGCTCTTGTATTTAAAGAGCTCTCTAAACATCCAGAGATATAGAAAAATGCTTTTCAATAAGAATGGCCTGTTCAAAGGAGTCTGGTGGGGTTTGAAACTCCATGGGACAAAGGTTCCATAAAGTCCTTTACAGCCCTGGAAAATCCTCATCTAAACAGAGACCGAGCAGCTAAGAAAAAGCAGAAGGGGAAGGGTGAAGTTAATGCAAGCTCTGTGTTATCAACCCACCAAGAGCACTAAATCAAGCACTTCCAAAGCACTCTCAGGAATTTTAAGGATTTTGCTCAGCCAGATGAGTTTATTTTGCTAGCAGAAGATATGTTATAATGAGTTTATCTTAGAAATGAGTGAAACAGCTTCCTCCCTTAATTGTTGTCTGCAGTTCTGGTCACACTCTTTGAAAGAAAAATGTGCAGAACAGGCCAAAGGACTCAGCAGAAGAGCAAAAAAAAAAGATCAAAACTATGAAGAAAACAGGAGTGAGAAATAGGACATTTTTCTTTAGCCAAGATGTGTAAGAGAAGAATGATAAAGAGGTAAAATAGCCAACATTTAAGAAAGTAAATGAAGTGTTCATTCTGTTTACTCTCGTAACAGAGGCAGAAAATTGAAGTACATTTAAATCTGGAAAACCCCACTCGTCTTAAAACTAAGGCATAAAGAGTCTGTGAAATGCATTGCTAACAGAAAGGACAAGAAACAAGGATCCTGTCCATATGGACATGGAACTACGTATCTCTATAAAAATTTCTGCAGTTGTACTGACTGACTTTTAGGAAGGTTTTAGATCTCTTCCCAAACGCAAAAATCCTACATCTCTTCAAGCTAATTATTTTGGTTAGAGCAGCCCCTGGCTGGCCTGATGTGTTTCTTTGGCAAGCAGAGTTCTGGTCTCCTCAGTCTGTCCTTGCAGGGAACCTGCCCCATCCTCCCTTTATTTCACAGTCTCCTTACAACATTGCTGGCTTTCCAAAATGCCTTTGGAAATAACATTATTCCCGAGCCAAGACAGAAGTGAACTTTGTAAATTATATGGGCTGTCTTGAGCAGGAGCATCTTCATTTTCTCTTTTCTGTCTCTTAAATGTTTCTCTTCTCGAGTGTTGCCTGGGCACAGCGGTGACACAGCTGAGGGTTTCAAAGCAGGATGAAGATCTCTGCCTCAATGCTTAGACCTGAGTTACAGCCACCTTCCTGAACAGTCACCTAGTTCTCCTTCCCACGTACAGTTTTAGTGCAATAGTTTTTGCCTTAACTTGAGAATTCTTCATTCTAGGGGTTGCGACGCCTTTTCCTGGTCTTAAAATGAAGAGAGCTGAACACATTTAAGAGGGAAAAGGGTTTTACCTCGGTGTTTATTGAAGGATCCTCAGGGGCGCCGAAATGCACATCGAAATGCACCCGAAATGCCCCCTGGAGAAATGGCCCCCCACGATGTGATGTGTGTGCAATTATAGGCCTTGCTAATTAGCACATCTATCAAAGATTGCCCAGGGAGGGACTCCAGCGAGACCCCTCAGCGAGGAACCTTCCCCTGGCTGGGCCTGGCTTTGTTTACAGAATGTGTTCTGGAGAGGCCCTCGGGGTCTGGGGTTTCCAGGGTGTTTGGGCTCTTGGCTTAACGGGATATTGGGTGTGAGGGAAGTGATCAAACTTAAAGAATTATAACTGTGTGGGCTAAAAGCACTAAGAATACATAAAAGCTACATAAAAGAGTGTATAAAAGGGGTATAAAAGAAAAAACAAAAAATCATCATGGCATCAGTTGCGCAGTGGTGAATCTGATCTGCAGGACACGTAAATCTCATGTGATTTTGGGCAGGTCGCAGCCTCCTCGTGGAGTTTTATTTCCCCCCAAAATGCAGTATCAGCCCTGTTCATGAGGCTTCCAAGTGTGCAGCACCTGTGCCAACAGCAGCGTTCCAGAAACACCATCAAACTAACAAACGAGGCCATGTATTAAGCCCCATAATGCTGGAAGGAGGTGGGAGAGGAGAGATTTGGGTTTTGATAGCTTTTATATCATAATAAAGATGGAGGGATAGCAGTTTTGGAACTTGTTGATATGCATGGAACTCCAGAAGCTCCTGTGCTTTCGCTGCAGTGCATCTGTCATGGCTATTCTCTTCCAGGACATAGAAAAATGATTCAGCAGAAATTGAAGTTCCTCATTTCTATGCTGCAAGGGCTCATATTCATTTTCAGGGCAGTTGAGAGCCTCAGAAGGATAGTTATTGTTAGCATGCAGCATCCCTGGCCCCTGAGATGCCCTGCTGAGGACACTCCATCAAGGAAATCACAGCTCTCCTGCTCGCCTGTAAGTGATGCCCTGCTGTCCTCACAGCCTATTACACTGGCCCTGGAAAATGTGTCCCTTGTCACCTGGGGAATTCGGAATTTTCAGCTGTTTGCTGCCTTCAGGTGTAACACAGCTCCCCTTTTTTCTGCAGATGGCAGTGTTCTCTACGTACAGGGGAGGAGAAGGACTCTAAAATTGTCTGTTACATCTCTGCTGGGAGAAAGAGCCTTTGAAAGTGTTCCAAATTCTTACACCTTTACTCCAAAATCTGTGTATTACAACTACTATCCAGTTCTAGCAGCAGTAGGAAAGAAAAATTCGTTTCTCCAACACAGGTCACAAAAACCAAGTTACTTGTGGGGGGTTTTGTTTGTTTGTTTTAATAAATTTTTTTTAACATTCTTCCCATGGAAATAATGTGAAACAATAGAGGCAGGTAAGATGTCACAGTCAGATCTTGTGATTATTTACAACTAGAGCTGCTTGTTGTTTTTTTTTAAATTTTGAACTTTAAAAGTGCTTGTACAGAAAGGCAAACCAAGCACCTGGGGTTCCAGCATTATGTTGTCAGTCTAAAAGATCAAGAATATGGACAATTTGAAAGGGAAATGGCATAACTGACACTGGCCAATTGCAACTCCTCTATTCCCTCATTATTTCATAGTCAGAGAATTTTGTATTTCTCTCTAAGTTTCAGCCCTGAGCCATAATTTTTTATGTATCCAGCTTCAGGTCTGACAACATTTCAGCATTTGAATTTTTTTCCTCTGGAAATACATATTAAATGGTATAAAATGACAAAGTACTCCTCAGAGCCAAAGTCATCGTCAGCAGCAGATTAAAAAAACTGCTAAAAATATTAATGCAATAATGAACTAAATGCATATTTCTCTTACATTCCAGTTTCAGCAGAGCTTGCTCCTTTTGGTGATGGCAGTGGAAGGACAAGAAGGAGAGGAGAGGGCTGTGTTTCAGTTTAGCTTCACTTCAGTGACTCCTGGTTCTCATTTAACATCAAATCTCTTTCAATGCTGCTCAGTTTCTTGCGCTCTTTTATGTCCATCAGCTCTTCCCCAGTCTAAGTAAAAACAGTTTTATAGGTTGTTGGAAAAGAGATTAAATCACCTCAGCAAACAGTTTGGGCATTTTCTCTTCGACCCCTCCAATTTCTGCCAGGAGCCCTCTGTTTGAGGGCTGTGTTCTTCTTATTACTTTGCAGCAATTTAACCAATTAAAACACAGGCCTGTAATCACTGCAATAATATCCAAGGATTACCACACACTTTTAGCTTTAAGAGCAGAAATTCACTTTAAATGAGCTACTCTGATTTCTGTATTGTAGCCATAGAATTTCAGTCTTTAAGTGCAGCAGTTTGTTACTGCCTTGTCTGGACTCATCTACTTCACAGTAGGGCAAAATTCAGATTTGAGGACTTTCTGAGAAAGAAAAGCCATCACTTTCCCTGGTTGCTTTCTTCACAGTTTTCAATGATGGGCTGACTTTGCTGGAGGTTCCAGCCCTTGCTGTGCTTGCATTAAAGGGGCTTTAGCAAACAACCCTTGATCCAGTAAAGTTCTTTGCAGGCAGTTTATCCTATTAAGTTCTTTTTTAGATTTACAGGTGTTTCATTAGCCTGACTTACACTTGAAGCTCTTCTCTACATCCTCTAAGTTCTTTGGCACCATGTACAATTTAAATACCAGAATTAATGAGAAAACACTGCAGAATCAAAAATTAAACTTCCCTGGCCTCGGCAGGGCACAACACAATTTTTTATATTACAATTAAATTTATCCTACATTGCACAGCATTCTCTGGGAGGTTCCGTTGAGTCATTTAGGACCATTGATTTTAAAGCCCTTTCAAAGTCACTTGGTGCCTGGACACAGTGTCCATGCTGTGGCTGGGAGCCCTTTCCCCGTGCTCCAGAGGAGCCAGGGCTGCAGCAGCATTAGCACATAGCTCATGATAATGGCCGTGCTCCCATCACCGGTGTGTTACTGAGCATAATGGCCCTGTCCTTGTCCATGCTGATTAAGCCATAATCATTTTGTCAGTGGCAAATGTTCGGAGTGGTATTGCAATATTTATGTTTCATTATTGATAAGAATATTGAGGACAGGATACTTTTCCAGCCTGGCAGCAAAGCTGCCTTTCCAAGGGTATTTCCCGCTGCTGGCTCCTGTGTGAGGGCTCAGAGCTGGTTCAGATCCATTTTACACACTCTGCTCCTAATCCTCCGCTCATTTGTTGTGCTGTAGCACAACTTGCACCTACAACACACATCACATCTGAGCAAATGTCTTTATGAAGAATTTTGAAGAATGAGAGAAAATTCATCTAATGATACCCGTCATCCATAATGCAACACTGACTGTCAAAAGGACTGGAATTCCCTACAAAACTTTTCTTTTCTATTCTTTGTCTGGGATTCCTGAAGTTAATCAGGCTATAAGTAATTATCACAAACTCTGCTATCAAATAAAAACTAGAAACTGAGTCTGGTAGAAAAAGAACAAACACACACTTGGAAAATCCCTAATTTACAATGATGGGACTTGTGAAAAATGGAAACACAGTTGCTGATATTTATTTCTCTGTGTCTGTTAAATTTTGCTCAAGATGAAAAGTGAATGCATCCCACTAAAGATAAATTCCATAGGCTGAGCTTTTATGGAAATAGCACTTAAGAAGCTAAGAATGCAAAAAAATATATTGTTAGAAACACTGCAGGCAGGACAGGTCATGTGAAATCAAGCAAGGACAATTTGGTAAAAATTTAGAGGAGGATTTGAAAGCATTTTATGACTAGAACAAGCTTGTTCCTAAAAACTTGCACATATTTCAAGAAAAGCTCATTGGAAACAAAGTCACTGAGCTTGTGCTAAAACCAGAATTGTATAAAGATAAAATGGGTACTATAAGTGTGTTATAAAGCACTTGTTTATGATAGTCAAATGAATATTAACAAATTTTTAAAAATAAAAATAATTCTTCATTTTATTTAAGCTGTACTTTTCTTCTTTGACCAGCTTTCCATTTTATATTAATCCTGCTGAAGTATTGCCCCAGAAAAGGCTGTGTGTGATGGAGAAAACCTGGTGCCTTGACTGAGAGATAACATCTGCAGCTAGATAAGTCAGTAATGCATTATAAAGGCTGAGAATTTTGTGGTATTTTCCTGAAACATCTAAGTTTTCTTTTTCATTGTGCGAATACCTACAAAATTGCTGCCGAAAAGCAGAGTTACCCGAATCCTCCCCGGCTGACACGAGGCATCCGTGTGTTTTCTCCTTCCCTTTGATGAACACCGAGCAGCCAACGCAGCCATCTGGTCAGGGAGAGAGAAATTGTGTAAAAATGAGATATGCGTGTGTAAATAAAAGATTGATGAATGAAGCCCTGAAAGCTGAGATGAAAGTGAAGCAGAACAGACAGGTAAATCATTCTGATACTTATGTTAGTGCTGAAATTATGTTCCTCTACTTTCTTTTTTTTTTCTTTCTGCTGACAGCAGTGCAGGTGACAAAAAATACTTTCAATTTTGCTGCTGACACAAGTGCTGGAGGTTAGCAAACTGTTTGAGTTCTATTGCTGAGGAAGGATGCTTTAGTCAGGAGAAGTGAGAAAGTTTTGTGGCTTCATTTTTAATTACTTGGTTCTTTAGTTATGAAGCTCCAACTTCAGCGTTACCTCCAGAGCAGCCTAGGCTGGCTTGCCAAAATTGAAGCTGTGTTTAGAAAACAATATAAGTTCTGTATATCTTCTGGCAGAATTTTAAAGCTAGATTCCTTCCCCCACAGGTCTTTGAATTTTCAATAAATAAAATATTAATTTTAGCCAAAGTAAAATGGGAGTAAAATCCAAGCAATTCTTTACAGGCAAGCTTCACCTAGGAGCCCATTAGACTGAAAATGCAATTAGGATGTGTTTTTAATATGAAAATTAAGTTGACATTTCAGCAGTGAACAAAAAAAGATGGTGACATGCAAAAAACCCACTTCAACTCATTTTTCACATCACTGTCTGACATTACAGAAAGCTCACTGAGTACACCTACAACTATGGCACTGAGGAAAAGTAACAGGTAACTCATCCAGCATCTGAAATATCTGATATATCCACTGCTTATTTGTTGCTGCATTGGGCATTTTATGAATTCAAAGCCAGCAGCAGCCTCACTTCACTAATATTTTGCATAACATCCATGAAGCAGATGCATTTTCTAGATCAGCATGATCATTCCTATTTCTGGGTTTACTGAGTGCAGTGCTTGATATTTAATGTAAATTATATAACCACGCACATCACCACGTTTAAGATGTTTGGCCTTTTGATTGACAGTTTTGCATTCTGTGGCTATTGGTTCCCTGACAGTTTAGGAGATCCACCATGAGGTGTAAAAGACTTTCCCCACCAACTGTCTGCAGAAGAGCATCTCCAACTGAGCAGCTCTGAGTCCACTACAAAAACCAGAATTCATCCTGTGTTTATCACTTCAGTTGACAGAATAGTTTTAGGGGTAATTTCCAAAGGCAGAAGCAGGCATTTGACCACCTGCCTCTTCTCTAAATCACAGCTTAAGAATTCATCCACATGTAGAACAGGGAAAGAAATACTGTCCCCACAAATATATACAGTCAGTTATACTTACACAAAACAAAAAATAATCCAAACCTTTTTACACTTGGGAATAGCCATTCTAGATTCCATCTAGGCATTAACATTCCTGGGAATGGGAAGTTCTTGAATAAAAAATACTGCAGACTTCTTGATAGAGAAATGCTGGCAGTTCACCAAACAACTTACTATAAAAATCAAAGGTATAGAGTAATTTATCTCTAATTTGAGCTAGAAGGATAAAATGGGAACAATGCTTTAATCTGTGCTCCACCATTTGTTCCATGGGGAAATCAATTAACTTCTTCAATTTGTTTTTGCAAGTTATAAAATAGAGATACTAAATATCAGTCATCATAACAAGCCAAAAATCAGAAGAGTGTTAAAGGTGGCAAAGAAGCAAAATTACCACAAATCCCATGGAAAGAAAATTGAATAATCTCCTGACATGAGAAAGATTATTTCCTTTGAGAAAAGGTAAGATTATGCAGGGATAATGTGTGAGTCTTGGCACGTTATTTAATGTAACACTTACTGAGCTTTACTGAAACAGAGACGCGATCTCTGTCTTGAAGGACACAAGACAACAAAAGAGCCCAACAAGCTGTCCCAGCCAAACCTCACGGCCTTCACCTGCCAGCCATGCTTGGGCATCCACGGGTACGGGTGGGAAAGAATTGATTTTGGTAAACAGAATTCTACTTCAGTTGTATTAAATTCCAGACAACGGCAGCATCTCCAAGACACCAGTTCTTAATTCAATCTCACAGTTTGAGACCTCTTCATACAAGAGAGGAAATTTCCAAGGAGGATGTAGGCACAGGCCAAGGGAAGAGCCCAGTGAAGGTGACTGCAGGCAGAGTGAATCCCTTGGGCTGAGGGACCCTGGAAATCCTGTAGCCAGACAAGGCCTGGGCAAGGCTGATGGGATTTCTTAGGCCAGCCTGGTGCTGGGGGAAGGCAGTGCCTAAAGGCAGCAGAGCTCAGCACTCCCTGTAGTTCCTCTCAGTGCTGTGCTCAAACACACACTAAAAGCAGAAATCAGTGAGGAATGAAGGTGTCCTCTTCCCTTACTGGGATTTCTCTCCCCTCTGAATCAAGGAAAATAAAAATCCCCAGTCAGAGCCACCACCTTGTAGAAGAACTACACACCATCACCTGAAGCTGCACAACAGTCTCAGATAAACCTGGTTTGATGATTTTGAGCAATTGCTTTCAAAACAGAACATGGTGTTGAAAAGGAAGCCATAGGAACATATTTTACATTGAAAAGCTTTGTGAAATTATATAATCTGTAAAAACTGAGAGATTTGGCCTCTGTTCGCTTTCCCTCCGTTCCTCATGGTTATTATTGCCTCATTATACAGTCGTTTGTACAATGTTTTGGCAGACATTCACTATTGCATAAATTAAAGTTGCTGAATCTAGTCATGCCTACAGGTCTTTATGAAAATACCAGCAACATTTTTATTTGAATGTCAAAGTTTGTCAACCATTAAACTGATTGATTTTTCATTATGCAATTCAATAGAAGAAGCAATCTCGAGTCTGTATGCAACATTACTCAGAGGAAAACACCCATCTTGGAAAAATCCTTCCTGCTTAAAGTCTCTTCACAAAGGAACTGTGCTTTAAGGCTGGCTTCAGACATTTTATTAATACAGTAGCAACAGATAAGATGCTGTAATTCAGTTCTGTGAAAGACAATGAATTAGTCTGTGGTAATCCAAAAATTCCAGTAATCCTTTAAAAACCTTTCCAAGTGGCTTTTTAAGTGTCTGTTGGTGTCAGGAGGAAGAGGTTTAAGCCCTGCAGTGTGAAGCCACCGGAGCATCCAGGACCCCAGCCAGAGTCAGCAGTGTACCTCAGGCTCCAGCAGAGAGCGAGCTGTCCTGGAGAGCCCACAGAACAACATCCTTACCTTGTTTACTGTCGATCTTCTCTGCAAAATCCCCAACGACCACAGGACAGAAGTGCCCAGCAGGAACTGCAAACTCACCTGGTATTCCTCTGAACTCCACAGAATTCTGAAGCTCGCATCCACAGCTGCATTTAGTTGTCCCAGAGCAGGATGAGCTGGTCAGTGCTGGGGTGTCTCAACAGCCCCTTCCCCTTGGCAGCGCCCAGCCGTGGCCAGAGAACAAATCGTCCAGAACTGCAAAGCTTCAAGCAGGAACTACTTCATCACCTCTCAAATTTTACTCCCCCTACCAAGCACTTCCCATGTGCACATAAAGGAGGAGGGGACCAGCAGGACTTATAATTTGCTTTGCTTTCTCTTACTTCCCACTTATTACTCCAGTATTATTCTTGGCCTGGCACTGTAAAACCTCCTTGATGATGTTTGACTCAAAGATTAAAGAGTGCAAAGCGCACAATAACAAGACCCATGGAATTAAACTGGGACAGGTTAAAAAGTTTAGAAAATGAAGCCCAAATACACAGAATTCAAACTGTAAAAAGGTGAATTAAAATAAGAATGTGCACGATCTGGTCACTGAATATAAACTGCATTTAGAAGGTAAGGACTTAACAACAACAGCGAAATATTATCCAAAACAGGGCTGTGCTTACTGAGTCTTGTGATAGGTATCCAACCCACTGCTTTTATTTGGAAATCTCTCGAAAAAAGATTATTTATGCAAATAATATTTTACAAATGCTTAGAGAAATGCCATGAATAAAGAAATCCATAGAATTCATTATCCCTACTAAAGAGATTACATGGAGTACAAAATCCGGCAGTTATTTTGCACTTTATAACCACAAATAAAGCACACATCCATATTTGTGGTAAGAAACTGAGAGGTGAAGCGCTGTTTAATTACTTGATTTACAAGCAGTAACAAAGAATAAAATGTGGACAAGCTTCCAATTACTTAAATTCAGTGTTCCAAATCCCAATTCTCTTCAAGGATAATATTTCAAACTTCAGTTCAGAGTTTTTGGAGATTCTTGCTTAGTTTAGTCTATTTTTGTTTTCCCTCAAAGGAAAGGATGAGTTAGACTCTACCAAAAAAAAAATCATTAAAAAAACCCCATGCAGCAGCATTTTTCAGACTCACTGGACCATGGACAATGAAACTGAAAGCTAATGTCAGGTTAGAGTAAGTTTATTTTTAATTTAATAGCACAGTCAGAAGCACTTCACTACCAAAAGTTATGACTTTCATTATGTCTATAAATAGGCAACCTACTGAATTATCGAATAGAGTGTTAATGACATTAGCATTAAGTCCTAATTAAACAATGAAGCAATATGCATTACAATCTGCCAGCGAAATATGCATAATCAGAAAAAGATTTCAAAAAATAAGGATAATTTTGTTATTTTTATTAAGCGGTAAACAAAGAGTTTGTGCTGATTGGTGAAACCTCACTTGAGAAACATGGGAAATGTCAGGGATGGAACAAGGGACTTGAATAACAAAATATCTGCTATCCCTGTCACGTTACACGAGTTACATTGGATTTTTTCCTCAGATCATTTGCCCCTCTACTCAAATGCTATCCATTTTTACAGTTACCATTACCTCTGTTCATGTTCTTTCTCAAATACATTTACTTTTATATTTCACTGACCTCTCAAAAGGCTTCAGAAAATACCTGTCACCATTTTACACCTTTTTACTACAGCATTAAAGGGAAATGACTCAACCACATTCAGTGAGACCAGTGCCAGAGCCAAAAAATATATCCATTTCTCTGGAGTGCCAAGTGGATCCATAACCCAGTGCTGGTGCTATTCCTCACGGGAGTCCTGCTCTGTCCCCACCACGACACTTGTGCACGTGTTTTCAGACATGTGCACGTCAAGTGATCCCTCAGCAGACAGGAACATCCTCCCAATGCAACTGAGAGGGCTGCTGCCTTTTACCATGCTCATATTTTCACTTAGAATCAGACTGAGAGTCTGGCAAGGAATCAAATGTTTCCTGGCTTAAAACTTCCACGGAAAGAAAATACATCACGTGCAAGTGTCACCAAAATAAGTCATTTTACAGTGGCTTCCTTAATAGTAGATTTTTAAATATTTTTCGTAAAGCCATTTTTTCTGTCTTAAAAATATCTGATGTGATTTTTAAAATGGTGTCTTCATTATTAGGTATTATTTCAGCATCCAAATATGGAGCAGGAAAATACTCCATGACTTAAGCTAGTAAGTTGCTGTAAGAATCCCAGAGTGGATTCTCCCTGGATAATCTGCAGTCTAAAAATGATTCACTGAAGATACTTAGCTGGGGCTTACACAAATTTTGCACGAGAAAAAAAGGCTGAATCCACTGGATAATTTATTCACAACAAAGGAATCAACCATGACTTGCAGTGACTTTCACGCTAGGGAAAAGTTCCCAGAGCAGGGAACTGTTTTGTTGCATTGGGCTGACAGCTGGTCTCTCATCATGATTAAATGGCTTTCCCTTGGGTGAGCTCCAGAAATATGCTTGGGTTTGAGGCAGAATAGATGCAGAATTCCACATTAGCCATTGCAGATTTTCTCATGCACACAGTCTAAAACAGCCCAGGAGGGTTTGGATCTAGGATTTTTTAAAGTTTGGTTTATATGAGAAGACTCCCATATCCTCCTCAGACTCAAATTTCCAGTGATTAAAAACTTGTTCCCCACTCTGGACATGCAGCTCAGGTACAATTACCAGCTCGGCAGCAAAACCCACATTGGTTTTATGGCTTGTGAACTGGTTTTGAGGTGCCAGTGAGCTGCAGTCTGGTACAGCATTATCCAGGTGTTTTATCATTACTGACCTCAGCTCCAGGACTGAGCCAACCATCGCTCCCAACAGAGCAGCGTTTCCCAGGACAGCTTCATGCTTACCCCAAAAGAAAAGGAGTGAGACAGAGCTCATGAGTGAAGCTTCCTGAAGCTGGAGCAGCACAAAAGCACCTCTAAAAGCCCAAGGTGCATTTGCTGGACACCAGCTGCTGTCACGGCAGCAGAGAAGCCTCCTCTGGTTCAGAGGGCAGATGGACGGTCCATGGGCTTGGCCTGCCCCTCTTCCTGAAGTCCTAACCAGAATGTAGGAACAGCACTAAGGCCTTCTCCAGAGACCCAAATAAAAACTGAATTATGGGGTGGCACTTCAGAAGGAAGTATGAGATCCTGAGAATCTCCATCTAAAAATGTGGGGGTTCTGAGACTTCCGGAATTGTTTAGTCAAATACATCTGGGTCTGATATACACTCAGGCTGATACCTTCCATCTCTTTTGTCAATGCATGCAAGTAGTGTAAAATAAATTGTCTATTGGAATTGTGACAGGAAGAGTATTTTCTATTAAAGTCCCCTCTGATCAGAACTCCTATGCAGTCAACAACTGCATATTCCTGATACTTCACTGTCAACTTTCTAAATCTCAGATGTCACTGAGATTTACAACATTCCTGCTGGGCTCCCCAGCCAGATTTTGAAGAACCATTCACTCTAACAAACAGGAACTGGCAGCCTGTAAATAAACATAATGGTGGAATTGCTAATAAGCTCTATTTCCACCATGAGCTATTTTGTGGCTGGAGATGAGGCTGACAACATGAATTCCACATGGCTGACCATTTCCTACCACTCACCTCTATAGCTCAAAGAATCCTGCTATGTCAACTTCTCGTCACATTAAAAAAGTTCTAGAAATCATACACCTAAGCTAACATTTCCATGTGATCACTGCAGCAAGCTTACTGTTAAACTGGGTTGCAGTGAATGAATGTTTTATATCAGTGTCTCAAACTTCCAGAGTCACAACCACTTCTACATTTACCACAGATATTTGGCATTATTACTTACCCAAGGAATGCAGGCAACTGCTCTGCCACCACAAGTCTCCCACGTATTTTTGACAGTTCTGGCCATGCAGGTAATTCTAACTTTTGGATATTCTATAGTGGTTGGTTTTTGTGAAAGCTTAAGTGATAAACTTCCATGAATTAATAATTTTGTCATACAATACACTTATATAGACATGAGAGAAGTGTTAGGAACTGTAGACACACACACACACAGATTAACTGTTTCATTATGTGATCTCAGCAAATTCCTCCCCTTGTTGGAAAATTAGCAACTGCATTAATGGCAGGCACGAAACCCTCAGAAATAACTAAAGAAGGACATGAACAGAAGACAATCCACCAGAATCTGCAGAGCTTATTGATAATTAATGGCTGAGGAGAGCACTCACTATGGGAGAAAAGCCAGGAGAGATCTCTGGAGCAGTTTAGGGTAGTTCCACAACGGAGCTTCTACATCCAAGGGATGACTTGCTACTGACATAAAATCACCTGGTAAGTAAAACCCAAAAATACACTGCAGAGATTACATAAAATATCTACAGTAGTAACGGAGTGAGCAACAACATACACAATACAGAATGAATAAACTTATCCACAGATAAAAAATGTAATTCTCATTTGTACTGCCAACGTATTGAAGCACATATATGAGTGCTGAGGAAATTAATTCTATCCTTTTTCCAGAAGAGATTATGGATTGTAAGTGACCCAGTCTCTTATTGTGTGAAAACAGTACATTAATACTTCTGACTTGTCATTAATCAATACATCACTAGCAAATTATACTTGAAATTAAGCTGTTGCAACTCACACTGCTGATGCAAAAAGATTTAGAGGGATAAAATAAAATGAGATCCAAACCAAGGAGCTGTGCAACCTCCTCAGTATGGAATGGGAAATTGCATTTCCACTGGGGGAACTCTAACAAGAATCAGTCTATAGAAAATAAAAAAAAGCAATGCAAAAGAAAAAATCCTGGAAATTCCCCAAATCCACTCCAGAGCATTCCAGTGAAACAGCTCATGCTCCAGCACATTTCCACACGGGAGCTGGCAGTGCCTGGATGTTTCTGAATCAGCAAGTCTAACACGCAGATATTTTGTTTCAGGGGTCAATTTTCCCATTGATGCAAGGAGGATTTACACATGCAAGTCCCATTAACATTAATAGGAGTTGCCCACATAAATCCCCCTGCAATGATAGGAGAAAAGACCCCATAATCGGCAAGGATCCAAGTTCTAATGATTACCTGTCAAATGGCCCTAAGCATCATCATCACCAGAAAAAGCAGACGAAGCAGCTTCATGGCTGAAAATACGTCCAAAGGAGCAGTAACCACCTGCAGTCCTACAGCCAAGGCAATGCCACAGAAGGGAAAATGGCTTAAAAATGGACTCTTCGAATATTAAGGGTTAATCCAATTAACCAACTTAAAAAGAAAGTACTCATTAAAAAAGGAATTCAAACATATCAAAGCACTCCTTAGGAAAAAAAAGGTGTGAATATTGTATGAGCTCCAAGGTGCTTGAAGGATAATACAGCTACTTGTTTAAAAATTCAATTAACCTTATCTTTCTTTAACTTGATTTATTAATAATCCTACAGATAAATTGCCAGTTTTTAAAAAGTCATGTTATCTTTTGAATACATCCTGTATGACAAGCCTTAAAAACGACTTCAAATAAGCCTAACCCTCACTTTGCATGCTTACATCATTTAAAGAAAGAACAAAATGCGGTCCAGAGTGTGATTTCTGTAAAATACCAAGATCAACAGTCTGATCCACCGTTCCTGCAAGTGAGCTATTGGGTACTCAAGTACCATAGGAAAAACATTTTATGTTTCCATTCACCCTATGAAAGAGACATGAAAACAGTTTTTAAGCAATCAATGTAGTGTAAAGCCATAGCCTCCAACTTGTACATCATTCCATCGGATCTCAAATCAAATCTGCACTATTTCCAAACCTGGCTTCACGTGGACACAGAGCACTCACATATGAACTTAGATAAACCTGGTATCATAGGTACCCATACTGGCAATTACAGGTGTCTTTGTGTTGAAAGCCGCCAATAGAATTCTCAGGAAATCCCAGCTAAAAATGAACTGCTTTCCTTTGAAAAAAAAAATGGAAAGAAAACACAGGACAATGCACTTGCAAGCAAACCTTTAATTTTCATAAAGCGATTTCCTTGTAAACATAGATGAGAGATTCAGCTATGATCCCTATTTCTGAGAGACAAACAGGGTCCCTCCACTTAGCTCTTTTACAGATCTGCAGATGTTAAATACAATCACCATACACTCATGCTTTCCAATACACTGAGAAATTACAGCTAAATGGAGAGGCAGCCTGCTTATTAATATATATATATGTATATATATAAATAACTGCTCAATCACAAGCATCCAGAGGTTACAGTTGTTGAACTTTGGGAACATTCCAGCCATGTGTTTTTCGGAGGACTTTGGGATTACACACACACAGACACACACGTACTGGTACCTATCCAACAAAGGGTGCAAACACTTAACCCTGAAATGCAAACTGGACAGTGGGTATGATGCAGGACAAAGAGAACAGTATCAGTTATGCTGTAAAAAAATAAATAAATTACCCTTTCTGGCCTGGAGCCAGTTTCAAGGCAGGCACGGGCACCACGGGACTGTACAGAAGCCTGGCTGTGGCAGGCCAGGCAGTGCTCAATGTTCGTGACTCAATGGCATTTTTTATTTACTTACAGTATTTAAGCACTGCTGGAACCATCTCTACCATCATGAAGAAGTTTAAACCCCGACTCATCAACTCTTGCTGATCTCTGGAGATACTACTGACCTACTGGGTATGCATTTTAAAGTAAATCTTTAAGTACATGATAAATACTTTTCAGATCTGATTTCAAGCATGGTTCAAAAGAAGTGCAAGTTTAACATGGTCGTTTACAACAGCTTTCTCATTTTGTAGTTTTTTTCATACAAACTAGGTTTATAAACACTTCAATAAATTTTATTGTATAAATGCTTCATGGTTTATCATTACAAAATGCATAGTTTACAGCTATCACACTGATTTTAATCCTATTAACTGGGATCAATACAAACCTTTGGAATTATCAGCTGAACCTTCTCTCCACCATAAACCCCCTCAGTTAATGGTCACTTAAATTTCTCAGACTCCAAACTTCAAAAAATAACTATTGGCTTACTAAAGGCCTAAACAGTGCAACAGATCCAGGGAAACTAATAACAGGAATGCTCCATTTATGACTTTGAATTTTGTTGGGAAATTTGGCATTAAATTTAAATTCTGCCATTTTCCTGTCTCCAGTAAATGAAGTCACTAGTGAAAATGTGTCATCTGTTAGATCTTATTAAAAAAGCTGGATGTAAAATAATTCCATGTGAGGAACATCTTCTGGATTATATTTCCTACTTGATTATGGCATCAGTTTCAAAACCATACAACAAAGCCACCCCAGAACTGTCAATATTATTGCCTTTAAATTCCATTCCTAAGACCACTGTGAAGAACAGATGGTGAGCCTCACCTTCAGCTGTTTAATTAGCAGAGATCCAAGGATTTTTAGTAGATCATCTTCTAACTGGTAAACAAACTTGCACTTTTTTCTTTTGCTTAGTTTTGACTTGTTGCCTCTTTAAAAGATGGAGGATTCTTTCCAAGTTGTAAAACAAAATCAAATCATCTCAATGAGTCATGAATCCTGTTTTAGCACTTTAAATTCAGATGCTTCATTCTGTATTTTTTTGTTTAGCTAAAACCCCACTGGATCTGATGGACCTATGACTGTTTAGAAGTACCTCAGCTATCAATGAAACTACTTAAAAAAGATGATTCAAGCTAAGGAAAGTAAGGCAATGGCAAATAACACATCTCTGGGGGTTTTAAACCTCTTTTTCTTACCCTTCCTCCCTTATGCCCTAGTTTGGGTCAACCTCCTCTTCTACTAAGAGAACACTGTTTGTTCGTTCGTTCGTTCGTTCATTCATTCATTCATTCATTCATTCATTCATTCATTCATTCTTCCTTTGTAACAGCAGCACCACCTCCACTACTGCTCTCCTCAGCTGAGGATTCAGGCTTTGTCTCTGGTGAATTACTCAACCCAGCCTCCTCTGGCTCAATCTCATCTTCATCATAAATAATATCTTCTGGATTCGGTGGCGGTGGGCAAAATTCCTCTGTTGGAAACATTTCTCGGAAAATAGCCTCAGCCTATTCAGGAAAAAGAAGAATAACATAAACTTTACCTTGAAATGTAACACCCTGAGGCAATATTTTACAGATATTTAAGATTAACCTCCATTCTTTCAAATCAACAGTGATTTAGTACTTTGACAGTATTGTAAACACATGGGAAATCCATTCCTTCTTGCAGACCTCGAAAGAGAAAAAGCAATTTATCTTTTTACATTGTTCTACTGGGAAGTCACAGCATGGGGCTTTGTAAAAAATGCTGGTCATTCTATGTTGTATTGAGAACAAGAAAGAGGATTTTTTTGGAAGCCAACTGATCTTCTGCACTGTAAAACTTTTCCCTAGCTGCAGTCCAAGGAAAAACATGGGAAAGATCTTGGCTCTTTCCAGAGGGAGGGATCCATTTCATGTAACGAGGAAACCCAGGGAATGACACATATGTACAATCCATATCACGGCTATATGGGTTTCCTTCTTGAATTTAGAATTTGCAAAAAATTTCTATTTCTTCTTTTCTGAACAGCTTAAACATACCTCAGCTGAGAACTGTTCTCATCTAATGGAATATTACCACTGAAAATATATCCAAATACATTTGTAGTTTATTAAAAACTCCTGTCTATAATTCCAAGGTATTACATGCACAGAGCTGTGTGCACACAGAATTGTGTATGTGAAAAGAACTGTATTTTAGATTAAAGGACAGATCTAGTTCAAGGAATTAATTTACAATGGCACTTGCTCTTCATGCCATCAACGTTTAGAAATTAAATACACACAAGAAATTTTTTGGCCACTGCAATGAAAGATATTAAAAAGAAATTATTTCTTGGAACACCAGTGTGGTTGTTATTACAACATGGACAATACAACTACAAAATCTGAAAAAAGAACCAAAGTAATACAGTCTTAGGAGTCCAGAGAATCAGACATTTTACACAAACAAAGGAGGCCAAAAATCCTTTAAAACCCCAAAAGGATGCGAAAAGCTCTATTAACTAGTGTTAAAAACTTTTACATGTACTTGTACAAATAACTCATCTATAATTTATAAATCAATGAAAAATAAAAAAAGCCTGAGACTTTGGGAATTTATTTACTGAATCCACATGCCCTCTGCATTTCCATCAAGGCTTCCTTTTCCAAGTCCTTGAGCTTCCAAGGCAAACCCAGACACCTGAAGCAGACCATGGGTCTGGTCTGGGTTTCTAAGAAGGCAGAGGAATTTTCCCTTTGCATTTGTCTGCTCAGTAACCTATCCCCCAAAGGCAGCCTGTGATGAGAGCTCCCACACAGGCAGGAATGCATTTCATCTCGATATTCCTCCTGCTCCGGGCCCTGCCCTGCCAAGCTGACAGGGGTCACTCGGTGCCACCTGCAAAGGCCCATTACACCCCGTGGAATCCTGCACAAGAGGGATTTGTTTGCAGATGAATCCATCACTGAGCTTGTACCCAACAGCTCCCTGTGATGAACTCCACTGCCCACCAGCGCTGGCTCTCTATCAGCAGCACTGGATGCAGGACTCCATTATTAACTGCCTAAACGACCCTGTCTACTCTCAGTTCAATTTCATTTTTCATTCTCCTTCCTAAATTTTACTCTTCCTTACCCATGCAAAACTGTTTACAACTTTTTAAATTAGTACGGGAAAAAATGGACAATTCTGTTCTCTACTTGAAAGCCTTGCCTAGTAAGTCTGGGGAACAAGGGGGTACAACATCCTAAAAAGCTAGGGTTTAACTTTTTGAAGGTAAGAGAAAAACTTTTAATTTCAAATCTGCACTTGTCCTTGCTACTCCAAAAATACACTTCAATTATTATTGTATTTAATAGAATACTGAGGGAAGGTGTCATATTTTGAACTAAATATATGAACAATTAGAGCAGACAAACACTTCCTATGCAGTTCTCAACAATTACTCAGTCCAATCAGTCAGCAAATATCCACTCCAACAATGGTCAAACAATTACAAGGTTGAACACGGGAAGAAATTCTCAGTATGTTATGTAGGACATCATGACATTGATTACAACTTAACAATTTAATAGACTTTCAGGTCTACCAAGCTTTTAAGTTAACCTCATGCAGCAGAAGCAATACAGAATGAACAATAATAATTTAACAACTCTTTCATTATAACACTTTGATATTTAAAGTAATTAAGGTAGACAATAGTGCCTTCAATATTTAGTAGTAAGAGAAATGTGTGTCCAATTGAATCCAGCATTAAGACACAGGCATGTAAAGCCCTTGCATAGAAACTCCAATAGCTGAAGTTGAATAAAACTCAATTCTGTTTGTGTTTTACTGTACCCCAGCCTGTGGATAAACTGTGGGCTTTCACAGCAACTTTTACAGGGACCACTACCAAACTAACAGCACTCGATTAACTCTGAAATCCTTCCAGATATGGAAAAAAATAACAGGTTAAAGGACAAATATTGGCCTGACAGTTTTAGTACATCCTCTCATGACCATGAAGATGCCTCAGAAGTCTGAAATATGTCAGGGAATGTATTACTTTAGCTCATAATAATTCATGTCAGGTTGCAGCAATGAAAACACAGAAAACTGGAAGCCAGATGCTTTACTGGATCCACACATACAGAGTTTGAAAGGATCATAAATGGCATCTTCATTTCATTTAGCCTATCCTCAGGGCAAGTAAATGCAACCATCAACATTAATTCAGTATCACACCAGGAACCAAACACAGAATTACAATAAAACAAGAGTGCAGTAATTTGTGTATGAGGTGTAGATGGAGAGTTGTCTGTAAGAGCTGTGGTCTTGCCCTCCCAATAATGTATCAGCAGTGCAATCACACAGCATGAAACAGAGTTCAGTAATACTAATGGGAATGAAGAAATAAATCCCAGCAAGTATCACTAAAACACTAATCCCAAAACTATTAGAGAAATTAGATATAATTTTCCAAGCTATCTTCAAGACTAATATACCCGCTGGGATTTTGGGTTTTTTAAAACTGTTCTGATCCATGAGTCTGCAACTATCTCCTGTTTGGAGAGTCCCATCCCGTTCCTAGAAGGATGGGAGTGATTTGGGAGTGGAAGACACACCACCAACTTAGAGCTATTTCCCTCCTCCACTTGTCTGCAAGGTCCCTGCATGGTGTGACTGCTGCTTTATCTTCACCCTATTCTTCCCTTTGCTCTCACATATGACTCTGAACTACAAATGTGTTTACACTGTAATATTTTCCATTTTAACTTGTGACTATTTGTTTCAAAATTTAAATCAGGTTCAAAAAATGGAGCCTCTCTCTATTTTTGTCTAAAAGGCAGTGATTTAGGCTCTTGATGGTTCCTCCTCTGAGATCTGCTTAGCATCTCTCTCACTGATGGCCCACAGATTGAACACAAAGGCTGAACTACAGCACCAAGAACCGGGCCTGATCTGTCCCACCATTATTCACTGGTAAGAAAAAAAGCTCTTAAGGGAAGACAAACCTGAATGTTAGAAAAGGTAGCTATCAGAATCAGAAATAGGTGGGTTTTAAGTGTATTTAATTGGTTTTTAACATACACTGTTTTAAACAACAGTTTGAAAAAAATTAAATTTAGAAAGGAATACATTTACAATTTAAAACTGCTACCACAATAATTGTCTGGCATTGTTTTTTGTCTTTACAGTTCTTTATTCCTCTGGGAGGCAAATTATTGCCTTGTAAAGCAAAATGAAGGATACTATTAGCCCTTAATGACACCATTCTGACCCTGCAGTTCGGGCTATGTCAGCCTTTCCACTTCAAAATCTTATTTTTAAGAGGTTTACGACTTAGTCATAAAAAATCCTACAGCTGGTTAGAAGATGACATGCACATTGTCTGAACATGGCCATTAAAAACACAGCTTTAAAAATGCCTAGTGACACTTAATCCTCCAAAGCTGTGAGGTGTTCTCCTGTCTCTGAAAGTGCCCTGACACCACAGGGGCTGCTGGGGTAGATCTGCCTCAGAATTTGTACCTTCCTTACCCAGGGGATCTCTGAAAGGAAAATTCTGTATTACAGTGATACCAAGGCAAAGAGAAGGTAAACTGAGGCAGGAGGCCTAATCTACCACATTAGTAACTGTGTTGGGTTTTCCCCCAGTAAGTTTTTGGTTTGTGACTATGTCCTGCAAGCGTAAAACTTCTTTGGTGATCCTTCCAACTTGAACTGTAGACAGGATTTTCTGGCTTTGATTTGTACTGCAGCTCTTCCTTTACCTTCCAGGGGAAAGACTGTGGCTATTTCCTGATCTCTACACCTACCTAGTTCTAAAATTTTGCGGAGTTCTCACGTATATTTTTGCGTAAAGCAGAATAACCCAGACTGTATTGGACTTATGTCTTTAAAATTAAAGTTCTGCAGCCAAAATCTGCTGTGCCCAACCTGTTTGACAGCACAGTCGTTTCCTAAAGCAGAGTCTGGCCCAGAGCAGACATAAACATTGGAGGGTAAGCCAGCATAGGAACTCTTCTCAACTCCTGAAGAATCTCTCATGTTGAAGTAGACTGCCCAGAGGACTCTAGGTTTCTCCAGTTCTTCATTTTCAGTCTCTAAAAAGGAAAAGGAGTGTTTGCAGCAATCAGTGTTGTTGTGTGACAAGGTAAGTATGTAATTTAGCATACTGGAAATCAAATTTTTAACATGGAGTTACTGTAATAAAGTATTTTTGTTCTTTAAAAAGCCAATTACTTAACTTTCTGAGATTCTCCTTCATCATACTTTTCCTTTCCTTTCCAACCACAGCTATGCAAACTCCACTTACTCTGCACACCCTACACCACACCAGCAGCACTTACCATTACAAACACCCTACCAAGAAGCCTGGTCTAAATTTAACACCTCTCACATTATCTCCTTCACTGTGGATAAACTCCCAGAGCACATGACAGACCGAGCAAGTCCTCCCTGGGCTCTGCCAACTCGAAGGCATTGCATTCCCTGTGCACAGATATTTCTGATGTGTCATTTCTTCCCCTCTCATTTCGTAGCTTATCTTTGTACCTAGAATCTCTAATTGTGGCAGTGCTGCTAAATGAAAATAAATGACTAATTTTTATTTATCTCCACTTACTGAGGGTTGTACTGTGCTACTATATTCACCATGAATACAAAATTAGCACAAACTCAACTTACTCACTCATAATCTGTCCCTTCCTGCAGTACTTTGCACATTCCTAAAATCCCTCTGCACACAGGCAGAAAAACCTCTGGGAAGATGAAGGTCATTTTTTAACAGTGCAGAATGCAACAGAGGAATACACAACACAGATTTTGAGCTTAATAGATACTATTTGTTTGGAATATTTGCTGTCCCCTTTCTTGTATTTTACCTCCTCTAAAATAAATGAAGCTTGTAAAAGACCTTGTGAGATTTACTTCTTTCCAAGGAAGAAACTTCTCGATAACTATGGCATTCAAAACAGTATTTTAAAGCAGTTGAATTACAAAAAAAGAGATAAATCTATGCTATTCCTTCAGTATCTTTTTATAACTGTCAAATAGTTAAAAAAAAATAGGTGCTACTCATACTGCATAGTTTGAAATATAAATTAAATTCATCAGCCTGTGAAAGTCTGAGCCTTAATACAGGGCAAGATGCTCTTTAATATATTTAAAAGTTCACATTGCTCATAAAAGTTACTTCTTCCTCATTTAGGCAGGAAAATGAATGGAGTCCTCTTCCCCAGGTGACTTTGCCTCTTTGACCTGCCATGGCCCAGTGCTCACTTTATCTGGTGATTCATTTTCAATAACTCCAACAGTATTTGTTCTGACATTTTAATTAAAATACGACCACTACCTCATCCTGATGATAAAAAGGCCTATGTGTCAGGGAAAACTGGCTTTTCAGTGCCTCAGTGCACCTGAGGACCCCTATGATCACAGAGTTTCTACAGAAGAATTTCAGTCAGCTTCTAAACAATCTATCATTTCGGAACTGGATCACTTTAAACATTAAGATTAATGCTACCCCTCCCCAAATGATTAGAAGGCACTAAGCTGATATTCTCTTCACCAAGTCTTTGAAACACATGGCACTGCCTTGAAAATTGAAGACAGAAGTTAAATATTAAAAGTTGAAAATTAGCAGGCTTTAAATTAACAAATATACAAATGAGAAATGTTTGCAACTCTCCAGTCTAATAAAGTTTTCTATTTACAAACCCAAGTTGTTTTCTCCATATTACAAGCAAACCAATTACGAATATTATAAAGTACTCCCACATCTTAATAACTTGCATTTACACCAACAAAACCCCTGTCACTGAGAGCTGAGCATTGTTTTCTCTCAGAAGAACTGTGATTTGCTGCCTTGCAGCATGGGCACACCGTATTTAAAATGCTTTTGCCAGGGTTAGAGCACAGCAGCATCTCCCACACGTGCACTACCTGCTCTGTGAGTATCCACCACAAATACAATTAAATTCAAGATCTCAGGATTGAATTTCAAAAACTTGTGTGAAATTAGCCCAAATATTTCAGGAACAATTTCCTTCTAGGCAGCAACTGCTCCATCAGCAGCTGCTTTCCTCTGAGGTGTGGAATTGTCCATGTCAAGGCCAAAGTTCATAAAAGTAGCCAGCAAGGTTTCCTTGAATTTAGGGCCAAGTCATTCGTTATTGGAATTTTATCTTTGTGATAACAATACAGAACAACTTTATGCTTCCACTGCTTACAGCAGAATCCAGAGAATTTCACTTCAAATAGCAAACAAGGAAACACTTGAAGACAAGAGGCTGAGCAACAGCCTGAGAATAAGAGGAGGCAAAAGCAACCCAAGCAGCTTCCAGCGCCGAGCACACCTGGCAGCTGGAGAAGAAAGGCAGATCCCTAACTTTTGGGGTTTTGGTAACTTTTATAAGGGATACCCAGGTGACAGAAATCACTAAAACCAGGACAGTGTAGAAAAACAGCTTCACAAATATTTCATTTCACTACTGCACCTTTCAAGGATGTGCTGAACAGCAAATACGTTTCATGGAAAAAAGAGTGTGAAAATTAGGACGTTCCCAAACACGGTCATGTCCTTGGATACTGAAGTTAAACCACAGCTGAAGAAGTCAGCAACAGATACTTTAGTTATAAGGGTAAATTATATTTATGTAAAATAATATAATAATATATTTATTTTTACCTTTTTCTGTATTTAGATTGAATAACTTCTGTACAACAGGCTCTAAATCCTCCCTTGCAGTTTGAGTTGACGGACAGGTTAAATGGACTAAATCTGTGAAAAGAGAACACAAACTAATTCCAATCACCAATACACAGATATATAAACAACATTTACCATTTTTATAAAGCACAGCAGGCTTTCAGAATTCACAATTTTTCATACAAATCACTTCCTTTAAGCCAGGGAAGTGCTGTACTATGGACATACAGTGTATGTACAGCACACAGAAATTCTCTGGAAACACCTCAGAACTCTCTGAGTGACTTCTGTGATGTACACACTCTGACTGTGCAATCCCTTGTACAACATTTTATTCATCCACTTCTTAGATGGGAGGAACTATTGCTGAACTATTCCTTTATTTGTTCTGTTTTGCAGACTCTGCAGCTGCTGCCTCCTTAGAGAATCGCTCAATGCAGCTCCCGACCCTTTTCTGTCCCACTGGCCTCTGGTCAGACACAGACCCAGCTGCTTTACCCCACCTGATTTTCCAGCCATTCATTCACATATTTAAAAGCCCCACCTTAAAGCTTTTCATAAAACCACCTTAATGGACTCATTTGCTCCTGGAAACTTCTCACCAGAGAAGTGTCCATCAGAGAATCATGAAGACATTTAATGTAACTTTGTATAAAGTTTAAACTGACCAGTTTTTTCTTCATTACTGTAAATTTCCGATCCATTTAAAAGCACTGCAGAGCTCTGCTATTATTTTAAACCTAGACGACATTTTTCTCTCTTCTGTCTGAAGCCTGGCTGTGTTTGTTGTCATCATTTTCCTGTACATCACCCAGCTCTTGACCCTGGTTCCATGAGGAACAGAAATTTAACCCTTCACGCTCCTCTACTTTCAGGTTGCACACATACAGATTCTATTCAAACATTAATATTAATTTTTTTATTCAACCCAAACCAAACCTTCTGTCTGATGAAATATGTACTAAAATAAGTAAAAGGAAAAGGGTGGTGATAATCAAAGTATCCCCCTAATCTTAACTAGATGCTTCCAATCCTAAACACTGTAATATAATCTACTCTTTCCTCAAAAAACCCAGCTATAAATCACTAAAGTTCACATCATTTACTTTCTGTAAAATCTTTTTTATTATCTTTAAGGTTATGGTTATGAGTCACAGTCATCAGTATATATTTTGATTATATTTGATTTACTCAGGTATAACTGCATTAGTTACAGTGGTTGCCAACATTTGTCTTCAAGTAATTCTCCCAGCAAGAAGAACGATGAGTTCAGTTCCTGATTTCATCATTACAGTCTCCATTTTTAGGGCAAGTGAAGGAGTTTGGTTCCACTCAAGTGGCAATACAGATGATGTGCCTGTCGTTTGTGCAGTGTGATCAAAGAGTAGATGTATTTGTATACTTATCTTAAATAATTGTTCCAAGGAGAAATCAGTCAGGTTAAAACCCATTTACACATAATGATGTAAAAGTTTTTTAAAAAATTATGAAATATGTCCCATAACTGGAACCCAGCTATGCCTAATATAGAACTTTATTATTTCAATATATGAAGACAAATTTCATTAAGGAAGGCAGTACCTTCTCTTCTGAAATGAAAGGAATTTATGGAGAAAAGTAAATAACAGAAACCTTAATATTTCAGCACCATAAAAATTCTCCTGAAACTAATACTTTAGATCTATGGAACATCAATCCTTCATTAGTTTCAGTTCCTGCTATATATATTTTGTGGACCCTTAATATAAAGAAATCAGCTATGTAAATGATAAATATTAACAATATGCTTTATAGCACTAAGTTTTTAATTAATTACAAGCTTATATTTTTCTACTATTATTTTAGTATGAAATATAACTTTGAATGACTTAATCATTTACTTTACTCCTCTTTCATAAGCAAAGAACTTAGCTCAAGCCTATTTAACAGCAAAATAAATTGGTTATTATTACAGCTACTTATTTCTTGTTAAAAAGAATTGGGTAAGGTAACCTCTAATTCTATTCTAATAAATACCTAAAATGAACATTTTATTGCTCATTTATTTCAAGTTCACATAAAATACCAACAACAGAATCCTTTCAGAAGATAAAAAGCTCCCAAATATAGTGTATTTCAGGTATTTCCATTTAATAGTTCAGCTAAGGGAGCCCATTTTCAAAAAAACCAAATTACAAATTACCAGTAAGATTCATGTGCTTTGGAACACTATTTTTATCTCCTAAAGGAGGATTCATTCCTGTGTAAGTGAAAATGAGTCCATGAAGCTCCACGATGGCAGGAAGCCACCGCTCCCTGCGTTCCATGCAGCAGAGGAACAATGCACAGGGATTTCCAGTTCTGTTCCAGAGCTGACAGAGCCAAAGGGGAAAATCTCCTTTACTTACAGGTGTCCTTCATGCACGTCATGGTGGAGGAGCACAACTCAATGACACAAACTGCTGCTTTGCCCAGCTCCAGGGGAGGCACTGTCAGGATGGAAACCTGTGGAGCAGAAAGCAGAGCTTGTGGGAAAGCAGAGTGTCCTGGAGGATGTGGCAACCAGCACAACCCTCACTAAAGGTGGAAAGGAACTGCAGACAGTTACACAGTTTGGTCTTCTGGTTTATTAGGACAGAAGGAACACAACACTGATTAATACCCTCTAAAATTAAGGACTGCAAAGACTGACAAAGCAGATCCAAAGAAGGGTCTGAAAGTGTACAATGAGAACTTCACACAGCAAAAAGGAATGTTTAAAAAAGCCAAAGGAACTCTGAACGAAGTTTAGACAAGAGAAATAATTAACAGAATATTAAGGGTAACAGTTTATCAAAAAGCAAGCAAAATTAAAATTAAAGACAGCAGCTTAGAAACCCTATTAATGACAGTGTGAGGCAAACAGGAAAATCCCAGTCATTGAACTAAACTAAAATTTGTAATCGTTTTATAGACACTAAAACAAATTAAACAATTACTGTACAGAGAGCTGACTAAAGATCTTGATTCAAGCACAAACAAAACTGAATTAATGAATTAATTCCTATCAACAACGAAATATTAACAGCTGCAATACACAAAGGGACAAGTGATACAGAAGTGGTGTGTACCTGCTGCTCTGAGTCTGTGTTCAGTACAGACTGATCTGTAATGAGCACTGCCCTGGAGATCTGCCTACAATTAAATAAAAGAATGATGTAAAAATAATTATATAATAAATATTATTATGCAAAATGAAAACAAAAATGTAAAAAATAGCAATTTAGAATCATAGTTTTTGTAATACCAGGGCTATTTCACTATATAATCTTTATTACTATGATTCTTAGTGGGATATTTTGCCTGTTGCTGAAGCAGAAACATATCTGGAACATCAGTGTAGTATTTTCAATGACCAAAATAGGTGATGAATAAGTGAGTCAGAGCAGTTGTATAAAACAGCCCCCTTCTGTTATTTAAAAAGTTCTTTTGCCTATTTGATCAAGATTAGCAGCAGCACATTAAGGACTTGTGATGTTCCAAAGAGCACAGGAGCCTTGGCATGAAGGGGAAATGCAGCAGGGTGGAGTTCATTCATCACCTGCAGTTTGTGCTCCTGCTCTGCCCTCCCTGCCACAGCTTTGCTGATGATGACAGAGGCAGTGCATGCCCAGTGCTTTTGGCAACAACAATCAAATCACAGAAAACAATGAAATTTAGTACTCTCCTAAAGCTGAACAAATTTAATGCAAGGACAGCAACTGGCACCTTCACCTTCCAAACACGTTTTAGCAAATATGAAATTCCTAACACATTCAGAGATCCTGGATTTTTTCATATGGAAGAAGGGAATATGATTTGAATGACCATCACAGAAAACCTTAAAATAGAAAGTACACAGTATATCCCCCAGTTAATACAAGAGAAATACTCTGCACTGAACTGAACTGTACTGCAAAAATAAAGGAGTGGACAAGAGGCTCCTCAGTTTAACTTGCAGGGTACTTTGCACACCATTATTTAAAGAAATTGACTGTGTTTTCTGTTTTACCACGTACCTGTAACACACATTTGTGCATGTGCTCTCTGAGAGGTAACTATCTTCCACAATAAAATAGTTGGCACTTATTCTTTGTCCGAAATGATCCACAATAGCTTTGCACCTGTTTAAAAAAAAAAACAAACCACAGTAAGAAATTTTGATGTAAGGTAACAAAAGCATGCATAAGTTGTTAAAATTGAGTTATACAGCACAATATTTATATTTTTCAATTAATTTAGATACTTATTTCTTGAACATGTGAACCCCTAAACCAATTCAACTGATCATGAAATCCTGAAGTGACACATTCTACCTCATACATGCAGTTTTCCACGTGCAATGCCAATACAAATAATGATATCCCAACTTCAATAAATCGGCCACTTTTTACAGAAAATATAAGCTTACAACACTGGCATTTAGTTGAACATTTCTTACCTCATAATACCTAAAAAAATAAAACTGTGAATTATTTCGTAGGTGCTACCCTATTACAGTAGGGTTTCTTTCTCAGGCAGACACCTTTACCAAAACCAAGCTTATTTTGACAATAATATTTGACGAATTAAATAGCAAATTAACTTAGGAGATTTAGGAAAGATCCCTGACAAATGAGTGCATCAGACTGTTCCAAGAGTGAGTTGCTCTATTTGTGACTAAATATACCCGTTATCTCTAAGTTACACACAAAGGGATTAACTAAGTCCTGGCGTTTTAAGAACAACACAAATGTTCTCCATAGAACAGGGACAGAAATAGAAGTGGGACAGAAATGCAAACCACAGAAAGCAACCCTTTCAGTGAGCTTAAATGAGATTACAAATTTCAGATTTTAAGGGGGAAAATACCAAGATCAAACTTCAGACTTATATATGACATATGAAGCTACATCATATACATGAGACAAAGAAAAGGGAGGCTGCACACAGATACTCACTAAAGCAACCTCTACTGCTGATTCCTATATCCATGGTCTGTGTTCTCTTCTACACTACCAGAACATTTACTGTATAAATAAATAAAGCAAATTAGCTTTACTTAACTTTTTCTTGGGGAATGAAAATTACCTTTTTTTAAAATTAAATTCTTCTGAATGACTTTATTAATGTTTCAACAATTTAACATACAGGACTTAAACCAGTGAATTTTCTCCCACACACTTACACATATGTGCATGCACAGGGAAACATCCAAAGGAACACAATGCCTGAGAGAGAGATCATGTACAGATTTACCTGTGTTTTATCATAATGCAAATTTATCTGTGGAATATCTGACATGAATGTTAGGAATTAACATTTCCGTAACTTAAAGCTATTTGCCAGCTTCTCTGATTATTCCTATAACCTGAGATGAGAATTGAAAAGGGGTGCGCACACAAGCCTCACCTATAAATATAAGAGGTTTAAGACTATTAAACATGGTTTTGTAACGCTGACTTCTAATGCTGACCTCACAGGCATCTGGCCCTACATATATTCCAATATTCAAATTCAACAGGTACCTTGAGAAAAGTACAAGCACTGTTTAACATCTTATGTTCTTCGGTTTCAAATTCTATCCAACATGTGTTTCACTTGCAACTTTAACAAGTTTTTCCTAACTGTTAACCACGTTGATTTCATTCTCGAGCTCTCATTTGAATACTGTAAATAAACAAGGAAGTTGAGCTGCTGCAGCTCATTTCTAATTATAACCTTTCTTATTGTTTATGAAACAATTTCCCTGCCACCCCCCAAACATTATGGAAGGGGAAAGGTTGATTAAATGTCATGTTGCATCACTCAAAGCCAGCAAAAGCAACGACACGTTTTATTTTCCAGCTAAGTGTTGTTTCCTCTCCTTTGTGCAGGAATAGCAGCAGGTCATATGTGTGATAAGATTTTAAACTGAGAGAGAGAGCGAGCTTTTAATTTCAGTCCCACTTTACTTCAAAGGGTGATGCTGAGAAAATTTCTTTCAAGTAGTGCTTGCAAATGCAGCAAACACTCCTGCACTGACATTATCAGGTCTCTGTCATCTGATCTGTGTTGCGACAATGAATCACAGCGAACCCTCCATTGACCTTCTTTCAATGTGTCTGGATAAAAGGATGAAAATTAGAATCCATCTCCTTGCAGTGCCACGAGTTATAAATGTACTTTATAGGGCTCATTATCCAAACTAATGGACTAAGGGCGACATCCTTGAAATGGACTCAGCAGCACTGACAAAGCCAGTCTGCAGTATTTCAGCAGATATGTAAATTACTGGCTGTTTGCTCTATCTTTTTATCACAGATGTACAAATGTCCATTTATCACATCTCTTCCATTTTGAGGCAGAATTATGTAATTGGAAACATATGTGAAGCGTGATCAATATAAAATGCCTACCATTATGATGAAATTTTATACGTACCCAAAAAAGTGACATACAATAAACACAGAGAAAACAACAAAATTATCATTCATACATTCAATGTGCTCTTTTCCTCAGCCTCAGAAACATGATGTGATTTTTATTTTCTAACAGAGCATCACAGTTCTACCAAGAACTCAGGATGTTCTGCAAACTTATTAAAACAGCAGATCTGGTACAATACATAAAAACCAGATATTTTCAAGTGCATTACTAAAACCTTAAAATAGGGATGTCTAAAATTTCTATTCTTTCACCCTGTCTTGCCTGAATCTTATTTTCATAAACTTATTTTTGTTTTTCATAAAAAGGACTATAGAAAAATGATAAAAATAATTGCAGAGCTGGGTATGAAATCTACTGTTCTCTGTATATACAGGTATGGATAAGAAACTGTGAAAAAGCAATGTTAGCCATGTCTAGAAAAAAGTTGGAATAAACTTTGGTGGTATTTAGAGACCTTTAATTAAACTCTAACCTAAAAGTTTTAGAAGAAAATCAAGGCTGTAGAAAGAAGTACGTATTTTCCTTACATGTACTAAACCAGGAGTATTAAAAATAGAGAAAAAATCACTGCCTTAAGGCATGGATGAAGCCTGCAGGGCTGTGGAAGGAACTATAAACTGGTAATGACCACTGCACAAGGCATTTCTGCAGTGCTGAGTGGGAGCCATCAGTAACCTGGGGAAGCTCCCTCTGCAAGCACAGAGCCAGCTGTACTGACAACCAGATATGAATTTGCCTCTCACCAATTACTATTAATGGTCTGTTGACTCAAAAGCTCAGTAACTCATAAATAGCCTCATTAACAACTTGATAGCTGATTTTTATTAGGCAAAACACTGAAGCCCAAAGTCAAGAGGAAATACAAGCTGGTGCAGGGAGGGAATACACAGTGAGGAAGGAGATAACAGTAAGAACGAAACAGAAGATAAAGGAAATGGATATCCTGGATGTGTTCTGCTTCTTCATATTCACCATCAGATAATGGCATTATTAGAAGCTCAATGTTTTTTGAATAATGAAAGTCTGGTAAAATCTTTAAAAGTATTTCAATAATTCTGCTCCTCAAAAATCTATTACTTTAAAATGGCACAAGTGAACCACAAAAGCAGCCCAAAAGCCTAAAAAAAGGCACTTGACACCTATGTTGAATCCTGGGGAGCTTATATTCAAAACATAAAAGCAGGTTAATGGAAGAGCAGCACTCCAGCTTTTCTGGAACACATTTAACCTTATAAAGAAAATATTGATTTCAAAGCTCTTTGGGATGTGCAAAAGAAGCTGGAAACTGGGGCAACCAGTACCACTGACCAGTTAAGATCTGCACGGAGTGAGGTTTGGAAGTTGCTACCAACTATAAGCTTTGTTCCCCAGCAAGAGCAATGTAACTATTTAAAGATTATTGGAATATAAAACTTCCTACAGTAACAGTTCAAGTCTCAGTGTTAAAATAAACGACAGTTTCTGAAAGGGGTGTGGTTTAATTTGCATATGAATCATGTATTTGGAACAGCACCCCTGATGAAATACTACCACATTTACATCTCAAAGTCAACAACTGTGCAGTGAACTCCAGAGTCTTCAGGAACCGGCAGAAAGATAAAATCTGGAGTTTATACAATTTCAGGGAAAACATCTAAATTAATCTAAATTAATTTTCTAAATTTTCTACAAAACATCTTGAACTTTTCAATTATAGAAACTAAGCTGCAAACAGGCTCTTTATGAGAGCCAAACCCTGCAGTTAGACTAATATCTGATAAAATGTGTATAACAGAAATATGACAATTTACAGAGGTGTGAAAAATGACATTATAGAAAAAAGTCTGGGTTGATTTTTCTTAGCTCAACTTTAAACCTGCCTACAGGGCTGATATTGTTGTAAAAGAATTTATTCTGGAATAAGAGGGCAGCATAGTTTATGACAACAATCTACCTAAAAACTCATTAAAGTCTTTTCTCTTGGAGTGACATGCATTATCAGCAAAGATTAATCTGATGAGTCTTTAGGTGAGCTCCATTTTTAAAAATGCAATAACAGAGGGCTTTGTTGTCATCTGATGAAAATCAATTAGAGTAGGTAAGGCCACAAGGAAAACTAACATCACTCATCACCAGCCCCCCGGCAGCTGAAATGATTTGTCTTCCAAGCTTGGGTGATCAGGAGCTGTAGTAATATCACTGGGAAATTAATTTAGTTTCTATATTCTAGACCCACTTTCCTTGTTCTGGAGGACCTATACACAAATTACTTTTAATCAAGGTTGATGTGTTATTAATACCAAGGAGGATCTCTGAAGAATCTTTTTTTTTTAAATTGACTTAACACATTTTTCACCTGTGTTTTGTGTATAAACAGAAGGTTCCTGATGTCACCCTTACCTTCCCGAGGCTCTGTCCAGCACCAGGCAGCGCACGGCGTGACGGAGGCAGTAGATCCCCCCAAACACAGCACACAGCCTGCAACACAGGGAGCACAAAGGTTACTCCAGCACAACTAACTGCAATCAGCGTGAGTGCTCAGCAAGGCAAAGCACTGAGCAGGGTGGTAACACTGATTTATTGACAGGATGGGCCCCCCAAAAGAAGCAAGATGTGGAGCTGTTGGAGCCCAGAGGAGACCACAGAGTTATCACAGGGCTGGAGCCAGGCTGGGAGAGCTGGGGGTGTTCACCTGGAGAAGAGAAGGCTCAGAGCCCCTTCCAGAGCCTAAAGGGGCTCCAAGAGAGCTGGAGAGAGACTTTGGACAAGGGGTGGAGGGACAGGATAAGGGGAACAACCTTAAACTGAAGGAGGGTAGGTTTAGATTACGTACATGGAAGATATCCCTGTGAGGGTGGGGGGGCCCTGGCACAGGGTGCCCAGAGGAGCTGTGGCTGCCCCTGGATCCCTGGAAGTGCCCACCGCCAGGCTGAACAGGGCTTGGAACAAGCTGGGATAGTGGAAGGTGTCCCTGCTCATGGCAGGGGGCTGGAACTGAATGAGCTTTAAGGCGTCTTCCAACCCAAACCATGCTGGGATTCTGCGATTTTGAAGAGAAAGCATTTTGATATCTTCACAAATGACGAACTTGAAAACTTTCACTTTGCAAACCCAACTTCCAGAAACGGCATTAATTTTGCCATTCTAATGTCAGATGAGCCAGCTCAAAGACAGTCAGTCCCACAGTCCCCTCTGAACTGCAGCATTGGTGCAGCCTGGCCAAGGCCTGCAGTGTCACCAAGCCTATCTCTGCACTCGTGGGGCAGCGGCCCAAGGAGCTGTCAGCACCACCACGTACCACGGGACACGCTGGAATACCCAGTTCCCTAAAAACACTCCTGCTGCTCATGGAAACCAGAGATACATCCCACAAATCCCAGCCTTGGCTGTTTGGAGATTGTTGAAGATGACACAAAGGTTAAACATCCACAGAAGAATTATTAGAGAACCTAGAGCTGGGGGTTTATTATCTCTAATGCTGCAATCCACAGCTTCCTGCCTGACACAGCAGGTATCAAGACCTTTCAAACCAACTGAGACGAGTTTATTTCATATCTTGCTTATAAGAATAGCACTATTAACTTAACTACAACTGGGATTCCTTAGTTAAAACATCAATTACAGTTTTCCTTTGACTTCAACCACAGCCAGGGGGTTTTGATATGCGCACTCTATTTTTCCAGCGTGCTTTGAAAGAACTTTGCTGCTTGGCTGCACAAAAATGTGAATTACTTCTTTCCAAGAGTAACCTGCTATCCAGGGGAGGAGGGCACGACCTGTTTTCACAGGCCAGGAGAAAACCTCTCTTTTTAACTGAAAATTGAAAGGAATTTTGATTGTGTTGCTAAACAATCACAAACAGCCTAGCATGAAAAATGACACAATTAGGAAGAACCTGCCAAAATTATTTAAATAGAGAAATTAAAATATTAAACTAAATGGCACCCCAATAATTTATGACAAAGTAAAATCATTGTGCTGGCATTACTTTCATACAATGGGCTATTCAAGATGATTTGACTGCACTTGAAGTACAAGGCAACTCTTTGATACTATTAACCCTAAATGACAGACATTTAAACTGATATTACTCTAATTAACTGGCGACTGCCTCCACCAATAATTCAAGTTTTGCTGAAAGATAGCAACAACACTGTACTCAGCTTCAACTTTGCCCCGGTGACATCAAATCATATTACAGCTAAATTAACAGTTGTGAAAATTTTTGGCCTGGTAGCCCTCCATCATACACAGCCTTTAAATGGCATTTCAGTCCCCATCGAGGCAGAAATCAGCAGTTGCAATTTTTAATACAGCTGTGAAACAATAGGACATATTAAAAGCTGCATTTTTGACAGCACATTCGCAGTGATTTATGAGTTTGTATATAATTTGATTATTCTATTAATTTTACTGATTACTGATTCAGCTAATACAGTGAAGGTCACTTACAAAATAAATCTTCATTACATTTCACAGAAAGTAACTGCCTCCAACTAGTTGTTTTCTTTAATTAAACGCTAATGTAACAAGAGACAAAATAGGCTTCGGGGTTGCTGCATCTGTTGATACAAGAGGAGTTTATTGCTTTGATGTAATGCTCTGTGATATTAATTGAACAAAAATAGAATGTCTCTCCATTTGACATCTCGATTCCCAACACAGAAATACCACAAACACACTCAAATTACAGACTTAGCCTTAGTTCACTCTGAAAGAATTTTAAAACTGTATCACATAATTTTACACTAAAAACTAGTTTTTATTTCTAGCATGTAGTTTGTCTTCTACTTTCTAAATGCATGTCGTGATTAATTTAAAAATTGACTATTTTTTAACTGTACATTTTTTCTACAGTAAAAACTACTTGCTCCTCTCTTTAAAGCTGAATACTCCATGTACAGCATGGCAAGCTTCGGAAAAAGATCAAAGAAATACATGGCAAGTGCTAAAATAATGAATTGTCCTCTTTCAATTTATTTTTACACACAGAACAAGCTGTGACCTGGTTCTTATGTTAAATTCTGTGTTTCTTGTAGGGCCCCTAGAATATCAGCCTTTCCTCCAATATTGTTGTGTTCTAAAATATTAAGGAGCACAGACAAATCAAATAAATAAAATGGCTATAGCTACAAAAATTGATGGTTAATCTTCCCAACACAGAGCTCCCATACAAAAAAAACTCAGCATGTGCATCCACCTGGACAACACCAAAAATCCCCCCCCAAAAACACCAGCACCAAAAAATTAATGAAGAAAATAATCAATGTCATCCTGAACTGTCCTGGCATTTGGAGAGCTATGGAAAGGAAAATATGTGACATAAATGCTTAAGGAAGCAGATGAAGAGTCAAATATTTTGACTTTTTCCTGCAGGCTGTGTTCACTATTCCTGTGAAATTTAAAGGGGTCCTGTAAGATCAGAGAATCAGCCTATGTTCTAAATCCAGTTAGCAACATGCCAATTCTAAGCCAGGCACAAAGTTCCTGCACAGTTACCCACCAGCACTCAGTTAACCCACAAAGAGTACTTTGAGCCTCTAGCACTCCCATAGTAAGATGATTTCTTTCCCCAGATCTCCCCTTCTTTCTGGAAAACCAGCCTATGACTGGGAAATGCAGAAGAGGAGCTGGAATGGCAGAGCTGCCCACCAACACCCTGGGGTGGCAGGGGGGCAATCAAGGACTTGGGCTCATTTCAGCTCCAGCAAACTCTTCTCATGGGGAGAGACCCAACAGGCAGGAATGGTGACAGGTCCCAGAAAAATGGTAGGGATGAGAGAGAGGTTAGGAAAAAAGAAAAGTAGCCCAGTCATATGTCATGTTTTAGGAAGTTTCTTATATCACAGCTTTTCTAGGGATTTAAGAACCAAGTTTAAGAAATTGCTCCTTTTTATTGTATGGAATTTAGATGATATATATAGAAATATACATTCACATCTTGTGAAAAATTCTAGTACTGAACATACTATCTGCCAGTAAAAGAGACAAGATAACTGGTGTGCTTGGTTTTGTTTAGAGCACAAAGCTGTATCTACTTATCACTGACCCTAAATAGACCCTCTGTGCACTTTTCCCCATAATTACAAAATAGGGGTAATTTAAATCTATTTCATCAATCTGGCAAGGATTGGTATTTATTGTTCATGGATTCTGAACAGCCACACTGCACTGAAGTGCAACTATTTCAGGAGTTTTAACATTTCAGTTCCTATTATGTGATGTGCAAGTTTCAGGGTTTGGCAAGTCACTGCTGCCTTTTATAGGCCCAAGATTCCAATTCCATTTCCCAAATTCAAATGTTAGAAGATGATGCAATAAAAATCTTAATTCATCGTACATTTCTGTGCTCCTACACATCAGCCTTGCTTTGTGCCAGTGTAGATTTCTTAGGCTGTTTCTAAACCTGAGGAAATTCTGCAGAAAAAATAAGACCATGTTTAATCTGTCTTTTCATTTCAACTGTTAGTAGTTTAAACAACTGCAGTATTAGCAGCTAATTGCTGATAAAAGTACCATGTTTAGTGATGACTCTTGCAGAGTTGTTTAGAGAGTCCAAGAGTACAAAAGTAGCTTATTTGTATCCATTAATAAAAGCTTAAAATAAAGAGAGACCAGATTTTCTAATAATGCAGTTGAAAGTCATTAACACCGCTGAAATTTCTGCAATTATGCCCATTTTTAGCTATCCTCTTCTACAGGTGTTCATCTATGAAACTCATTTCCTATTTTCCATATTGAAAATAACCACAGAACAACAATCTTCATTTCAGAAGCTCTGGAGTTACAGCCCTGTGAAGCTGCAGAAGGAAGTGCTACCACATATGGGGATGTACCCTACAAAACCCCGCCTTGGAGGAGCAGCTGCTCAGCTTTAAAGGCATTCCTGAAGCCCAAGTCTCCTCCTGGTGTAGCACTGACTGTCAAGGGAAGAGTCTTCTGTGGAAGGATCCAATTTCGTGGTTTCTGAGAAAACAGATTAAATGTGACATCCTACAACGTGGAACACCTAGAGAGGGAAAAGAGATCTGTGCAAGAATTGCATCGTCTAATGCTTGTGAAAGAAGAAAACCCCAAGTTCCACCATCAACTCTTCATCACTGGATTACTCCATGGTAACAGGTCTCTGGATCAAATAAATTCTAGCAGTAATCAGATTTGTGTCCAGTTTTCGATTTGCTTTCTCAAACACGCCTGCTTTTTCCAGCAGAAGTGATGTTTCATTTAGAAGTTGTTGTTTGTTTTCGTATAAACAAACAGCCTGGGATTTATCCTTCATAAATAAAGTATTTAGAAAGAATAATAAATCAACCTAACAAGTTATTTACAAGAAAATCTCGGAAGTAAAAGTTATTATGATTTTAGCAAACAGTTATAGGTCACAAAGATTAGGTAAATTTATCCGGGTAAGAGTACAGTTCGAAAAAAATCTCATAAAACTATTAAGAGAAACAGTAACTTGTTGAAGCAAAAAAGAGCATTAATGAGTTCTCTTTGAGAATTAATTGATTTTATTTCCAGAAACTGCCAAGTAAATCCACATACTGTTCTAAGATAAGGACTGATATGACAAAATATGAGGCTAATGTCAACAAAAGTGCCAAATTTGAGGTGAAGAATTTGAGACTAAGTCTAACATAAGTTGTTCCACAGCCATGAAGTTCTGAATGTCCACAATCACAATATAAAAGTGCTGTTTCTTAAAATTAACTACATTATCAACCTAATCCTTTTTCAAGGATATTGCAATTAACACTACTTCTTTGTGAATCAAGGTAAAGAATCCTTCTCTGGGATTCAAGACTCAAAAATCAGATGATTTATATGAAAGCTAGGTGAGAATCCATCAGGCAACATAGTCAAGTGGCCTAGAAATTATGGTTAAAGCATTGTGGGAATTGTTAAGAAATTGCCACAGAGCTGGAGAGGGAGAAAAAAGGAAAAACAAGAGTCCAGTTGTTTCTGGACTGCTGTGAGGGCAGGGAAGTGCAGAGGCACTCCCAAGGCTCCTCTCTGGGGGAGGAGAAAGGATGGGACCTGCCTGGCTCTAAACCTCATCAACCTTGCTGGAGAAGCAGCTGCTCCTCACCCAAGGTCATTCAGCTGCAATTTCACAACAGCTCTGCCCTCCCAGAGAAGCTGAGGAGATCAGGACTGCAGGGCAAGGCACGAGAACCAGGCACTAGGAGCCAGTCACTAAGCATTAGCTCATCTATAAAACCCATTTATATGTTCTCTGCCCCCAGAAAAGACACAAAAATTCCAGTTCTTTTAACCCTCAATGAAATTCAAGGGCTATTTTACTAATTCTGTCATGGTTTGGAAGCTGCCTTTCTCTGTCTTCTGGTTTCATGAAAAAGGACTCTGCTAAATGCAATTTGCCTTCACATCTCAGATTTGCTCCAGTAATAAACAATCATGTCATTGCCACAAGTCTCCTGATAATGCTGCAACATATTCATATCTAACTCAGAATTCTCAGGAAGACCTTGTAAGGCACAGTCTGCACATCCCCACACAAGCAGGGAGGAATTTACTTGCTAAGGGACTGTTAAGAGGCAATACCAAATGATGGATTAAGATACATTTCCCTCCTATTATCACCACTATCCTAATTATTAAACCCTGAAAAGGCATCTCACAATAGCATTTGTATTTTCAAAATGAACCAAGATGATCAAGAATGATAGCAGGACAATGTAAGTCTGATCTCTCAATCCAATTTCTTGACTGAAAACTTTTCCATGCTTAGTTAGGGATGTGAAGTCAATACACTTTGACAACATCCACCTGATTCAGAGCATCCCATGCGATATATTCTAATGGCTGAAGGCCTTCACGAGGTATAAACTCCTGCAGAACACAATTTCTAATCAGAAATAACAAGGACCAGAAAAGCTCTCATATTTGTAAGTAATTTTTTAAACAAAGAATTGAAACACTCACTGAGAAGATAAAATCTAAAATGGGGAGGTATTTTCCAAGTTTCATGCACTTAATGCATTTCACAACAAAGGTTATTTCCAAATTAAAAGTCTTTTCCTGTCAAATTCTGAGAAATAATGTGGGCAAGGACACAAAAGCATTCCATAGCTGTATTAACGACAAGGCTCACTGATCTGTGAATAACCTGAAAAAAATGAAGATTATTGAGTTACTTTACCAATCTATCCATCCATCACTAGTGAACAGGTCTCAGAATGATGGATTATCTCACTTCCCTCATGTTTATCCCAAGCAAGAGTTTCTCCTTAGAGGGAAAAACAAACAACTGATCCTACAAACAATCCTGCTAACTCTGCTTGCCCATTTTGCATTCATCTGCCAACAAAGTGAGGAGAAATATATCAAGTTTGTCTTTAGAGGCCAAACTACATTTGAAGTTTTATTATTTCCCTGAAATGCAAGTGAAAACAATTAAGAGGAAAGCAGCACTGCAGCTACTTGTACTACTCAGTATCTTAGTACAACCCAAGGAATAGTGACAAGTTGTCAGTAATTCCAATTGCATTTTCTGGTCCAAAGAAATGGAACAATTGTAAGTGATAAGAGATAGATAAATAAGAAAATTAGGTATTTTGAAATGGAGGACTGAACTCATATCTCACTATTTTTTTGAATCAATCCTGTGACTGTTTCACACTTTTACAAAATTGCACATGCAGAGACTCAAACCTGTCACACCTGATTGTCACCATGAATTAACATTGTTTGAATTTCTCATTAATATGCTAAATCATACAATTCCCATAGAGAGAAGTTCTGCATCTTGCTAACATGGTATGCATAGATTTAGCTGAAAAAGATGGTGTACCAAATTTTTAATAAATTATTGCAGTCAGGTTTCCTGAAGTCCAGTCTTGATTTCAGACCACTGAAACCTTCCTAGCTTGTAACAGGGACATAATTGGGAATTTTAAAGGACATGAGCCTACCCCAGAAGCTCTGACATCTGTAGCAGATAATAGTGCACATGTAAGGCTAAAACTGATTATTCGTTTTTAAATATATACAGGAACCCTTGGAATCAATCACACTATCCATCTTATCTCAGCCTGGACTCTTAATCTTCCTGTAAATACGGGGACTGAAAGAGATGGAACTGTCTTAATCGGATCTTTCCTCCACCACGAAATTACTGCTTGTCACTGTCGTGGAGACAAAAATTACAATTTCAGCCAGAATCTGTAGGAACTACTACAAAGGGTGACACTGCCCACCAAATACACAATGGAAGAGTTCAAAGTCTGTTTATAGGAAGTGCACATCATTAACCAACTACCCATAAAAGTCAGGGAATCAGCAATTCCTCTGGCAAAGCAGCTGAGGACATTCCAGCACCTATTGCCACCCCCACATCTGTCAGTTTTTGGATAACTCTTAACAAAGAGACAAGAGACACAACATGTCACCCACAGAACCTTTGTGAGATGACAATGGACAGTCACCAGTTCCCTCTAAAACCCCACATGGGAAAAAACTACTGCTTCTCAAAAAGTCAATTCCATTTGCATGTTCATATTTGCAAGAGTCCAGAGGAAAGAATCTGAAACCAAACTGAAGAGAAACTTTGCTTGGTCTGCCCCAAATTCAGTGTGTTCACAAAGCAAACACAGTCTCAGATGTAAAGACTTGTTTGGGTTTTCCTCAGGAATGAGATACTACATATTCACTTTTACTAAATATCAGTCTATTGCTATGTCATTAGAAAGGAAAAGCCAGAACAGTTTTGCACCAAGAAGGAACCAAAGGAAGCTCTTAAGGGTCAGTGAAGTTTTGCTACTTGTCAGCTCAGGAGAGCAGGAGGCTTCCAATGACCTTTCGTGTTCCATGACTCCAATCTATGGAGTCAGAAATCTCACATCTGTACCTCACCATATTGGGATGTGCATTACAGTGATATAAAAGTTTAATTTTCTCTCCTAAACCATCCCTGCTTAAACCAATAAAGAGCGAAGAGCGCTTCGGCTCACTCGAGTGTCGTCAGCAGTTATAAAAGGTTGTAGTGTTTATGCAGGATTCATTCGGAACGCACGGATGTGACTTACAAATGTCTTTGACTCATTCCCATCAATATGCATGTGTGCCATTTATAACAGTAGCCTTGATGAGAACACACAGTGTAACTGGCTGCAAGAAACGCTTAAGAGGTTTACATTAAAACAGAATATAGAACAGTGGTTAGAAATCACAGGCCAGGTGACACCTTCCTCTGATAAGCTGGTGATAAAAGCTGTAGGCTGTGATCTATAGGCTCTGGCGTTGCTTCTTTACTCCACAGCCTCAGCGGGATTCTTAGGCTATGGCTCACTTTGAGCGAGACACAATCCTGAGGGCAGAACACCTTTAAAAATTGTGAATAATCTCAAAAAATATTGTGATTGCCTCCTAAATTGTTCACTTAAAAACAAAAGACAATTTTAAAAAAAGTTTTGTATTAGAATGTTTGTAATACAAACCTTTTAAAAGTATAATTACTTCTTGGTTCGACAGATTAATTTGCTTCAACCATTGTAATACCTTCTTTGTTGTAGAACTTTATATTTTAACAAAAAAACCCTAAAATGCAGCAACCAATGATCTTCTATAGAAAGTTCAGGCCATCTGAAGAACTCCTGTCATCACAGAATGATTTTCTGGTAAGAATATTTATAATACTTCTAGATACCTCTACTGCTAACTCTTGAAATATATTGCTGGTAAAGATCAGAAAACTGCATGTGTTGGTCATTAAATAAAAAAAATAAAGCCAAAGGGACTTAAAGAATGTAAAAAGATTACATGGAGAAGAATCTACAGGGGAAAAAAGCAAGCAAAATTCTAATTTTAATTATTGAATTTACTTTTTTCCCTGGGTATTTGAAGCCAAGGAGGGTCAACTGCCAAACCTGTACTACTACAGTGGCTCTGATTTATTTTGCTTTATTAATTTGCTGGTCACATACAGATAACTGGCCTCACATGAAGTCCTATAAAGACACACAGACATCCATAAAATCTACAAACACAAGTTCAGTTGCATGACTGTACCCAGAGTAGTTATCTAAAACCAATTCTTGTTCACAAGTTGCCTGTCCAACCACGTAATTATGCAGGCCTGCACTTCTTTAAAGCACCATATAAATACAGTTTAAGGAGCAGATGAAAGGCTACTGACAAAAGATGGTACCAAATAACATTTCTATTGAATGGAGCACAATTATTCCAGAATGTTTCTATCAGCATGTAACTGCATCCATCCTATGAACAGCCAAGCAGGCTCAAGCTGCTAAGGCCATTCTTCTGGCAGTAATTTAAGTCCTGTTCTGGAGAAGAGAAACAGAATCTATCAGAGACACAAACAGGGAGATAATACCCAACAACACGCTGTAAACCACAGTTTCATAGCAGCACACATGTAAAATGCAGAACTTGTCCAGCACCAAACAAAGCAGGTAAGACTCTGCACTGCTATTTAAAGGACTGATGTACAAATATATTACTCAGACAAAGTGGTCTCACCAGGCAAAGCTGCTTTTTTTAAACAGAGCTAATGTTTACTTCAGACCTACAGGTTACCACATTAAACCCACAGTGAGCAGATGGAAAGGCTGCTTGCCAGCGAAAGCAAAGATGAAAAAAACCCCTCAGCCTTTTAAAAGGCAGTTGAACTGTTGGAAACAACTGAAATTAAAACCGCCCACCCTCTGCACACAGATCCTTGATGGTCCCCAAAAGCACCGAGCACCAGCTCCTGTGCCAGAACCACGGGCCCAGGGACACCTCAGGAGGCAGGGTAAGGACTACCCTGTCACTGCCCACAGTTCAAGGAAAGGAGCTGAAGTGGGTCTTGGTTTATACTGGAATCAACTGGGCTTTTTTGTTTTAATTGCTTTCTAAGGCTCAAGGAGTGGAGAACATATGGCTGCTGTTTGAGATGTCAGAATGTAGAAGTGGCTCAGTGAAACAGGGCTGCACGGGATCTTCTCTGCTGTTCAATTCATAGGAGTTGGAACCTTGTGGTCTAGAGAGAGCTACAAAATGATGCCAAGAGCACAATACACGATTTTACATCAATTGCCCTGTTTGTGTAAGTCTGCGATGTAGAAAGGTGTAAGAATTAGGCTTTGTTTTAAATCTAATTGCAAACTGGACACATGGCACCATTCTCCTCTTTCACAAAAATCCAGTTCATTATTAAATATCTACCTGGGAATGGCAGATGCATTCTCAGCATTAATTAGTAACACAAATTCACAACATGGATCTTCTTGCACCTTCAAGGAAGACCCAAATACAAATTATTTCAACCAAATGCACTGTCACTCTTTTGGACAGATACCACTCTAAGTCTCCTCTGTCAGATTTAGAAAGGGGCAGCTACATATGGGTTAAACTATGGCCTTCTGATCTCCCAGCACTTATTAACTTACTATCACAGGCAGCCACCAGCTACAAAGCTGCATTTGTAGTACAATGAAAATTTTTGCCAAGTATTACAGGAGTGTGACTTCCAAATTCTTTTTTTTTTTTTTTTTTTTTGAGTGAGGGGAATTTCATAGCCAATGGAAATGTAAAGTGAATAAAACCAACATGAAACTGTTAACAGGATGATTCCTATTGAATGACATCTCTCACACTGTCAAGGGTTTCTTTTCGGGAAGGTATGTCTAGGTAAGTGAGCCTTACCTGCAGAAGCACTGTGGGATCTCTCCTTGCCCATACAGAGGGAACAAAAACGGGGTGTTGCCATAGCGGCCAAGGCACTGCAGGAATTTTTTTGTTGCCTGAAGACCTTCCAGAGTGCTGCTCTCAGTCTCTGAAACCATTGCAATGGAGTGAAGGATGAAGTGCTGCAAGCTGGGGGTCAACTTCCGTGTCTGTAAGAACTGAGCAAACGTCCTGTTCTCGTAGTCTGGGGGAAAAGCACATGAGGGAGTGTGAGCACATTGTAACACCTGCATTGTCTCCTGTGCTTCAGCTCAAACGAGTGCTTTTGGATTTCACTAAACAAAAGCGAGTGAGTTTTTCAACAAACATCTTGCTGAAAATGGATCATCCCAGTCAATGAAAGTTAGAAAAACTAGGCCCAGAAAGTGAGTTTTCTCAGAAGACAGAAATATCACTCCATTAAAATATTTCAAAATATCACAAACCCAATCTGTGGCTCTCCAGTGACATCACTTTTTCATTCTGTTAGACTTGATCTACCTCCATTTCCCAGTCCTGACAGAAAAGTGAGAAACTGTGGACAAAAACCCACTGAAGTGCCTTGGGATGCCATTTCCTGCAAATTACCCTAAATGTGACCCTGGAATGACACCCACTCCAGAACAGGACTGCTGGATCCACACTGCCAGTGCTAGACTGGATATTTATGCACAGAGAAGCCACTCACACAGTGCCACAAGCCAAACATGACAACGTGCAATATTTATTTCAATTTGATGATTAGCTGGCAACAAACAAATGTGGATGAGACAGAGACCAGACAGGGATGAAGGACTCCATAATCCACTTAAAATAATATTACTGCTGACACATTTTGAAATGCAAAGAAACACAAGTCTTCTAGGAGATGTTTAAAGCATGTTGGCATTGATACATCTCGGAAAGACTTTAGTTACCTTCATAAAGGAATCATTTTTCCCTAGGAAAAGACTGTGTTCAAGCCATAGCATACTTCCAGACTATTCAGAAATCTGCTCTAAAGATTATTTCAGTCCTGGATAAATTCCTAACTAATTCATAAACATTTCCATCCGTGCAGAGACCAGTATTATCAACCTATATATTCTGTTCAAGATTCAACCACTGCTTTATTATGAATGTATCTTACTGCTCTTTGTACAGCCATGCAGAAAGTCATAAAATGACAGGGGTTTTTTTTTGTTTTATCATTCTAAAAAAATTCTTAAGTTTTCCTCACTTCAAACTTCTTATATAATTCCATATTTTACAGAAAATGCTTTAAAAAAAATTCTTCACTCTCATGAACTCTCCCTATTAAAAGTCTGCCTTCCCACGAATGCAATGATCTCATCGAGAGCAATTTTAAATTTCTGAAGTTTTTACATTAGCCTAATCTGACTCAAAATATTCTCAATTACTTCTCAGGCTATTTTAAAATGTAGGAACAAAATCTGTTTAACTGTCTGTGGAAGTAAAATAAATCTAATGTTATTTAGGTACATGAATCAATGGATTCATTTAAAATTGATGTGGCGTCTCCTTTTTTTTACTTAATAAATTTTCTAAATACCACCTATATCCTCACTCTGAGCACCTCCATTTCTTCCAGAAACAGCAAACTGAGATCACCTGCAATCAATAAACCACTTCAGCCTAATGAGTTTTTCCCCCTTCAGGATTTTCTGGAGTTCATTACAGACTCTCTGTTTCTTAATCTTACCAGATCTTGACACTATTTTTCTCTTGCATATGTTGAATTATTTTCTCTGATGTTTGTACCTAATCTAAGAGTCTTGTTCAAGTAATCAAACCAGCACCCAACTACTACTTCTTTGAACACTGGATTCTTGTAGAAATACTACCTGGTCGAGCTCCTGCCCAACTCCAAAAGCACTGATAGGCTTTGGTCTACAACTTCTGTCAGTACTTGAACCTTTTTCCTCGCTATTTTTCTTTTTGACAGATTTTTTTCTTTGCCTTAGTTTACTTTTAGACTCCAAGAACTGAGGACATCACTTCATTCTTTGTCCCCTGAGGAGCACAAACCCAAAGCACCTTCCTCCTGTGAAGCTGATTTCCCTCTTTGACCTGATGCTCGTTATTCTTCGCACATTATAGCTCAAATCTATTCTGATTTCCTCTCATCTAAGTAAGCCACCACTTGATAAAAGCACTTTGAACTTGCCCTCTACAACTAAAGAGCATTAAATTACATTTACTTTCAAAGTTAAAAAATTCCATTTTCTCCATTTCTGATTTTGTGGTAACGTGTTGTAAAGATTTACGTAGTATCTAAAAAAACAGACAAAAAATTCAGACACATCACATTATTTTAAAATACCTGGGGGAGGGGAGGAAACACTTAAAAATGATAAAAAGCATTTTGCAACCTTGCTGTAATATATAATTTTGCTGTTAAAGAAAAATGTAAATAATAAATGATGTGGGAACTAGAAGAGCAAGTGCTTAAGTAGAAGAATTTAACAGTGAAGTGAAAAGGTCACAAAAAGGTCAAAGCATACTTTAAAAATGAATCTGTAAAAATAAACCATGTGAAAACACAGGAGAGCTCTCAGAATTGTGCCTCTCTGAAGGAACTCCTAGGAAGGGAATGTGCCCTGTTCAGTGAGACACTACCTTGGTATTCCTCAGGGTGCTGTTCATAGTCCAAACAAAACGTCAGAAATTTCATGAGCATTCTCTTCTCCACCATGGTGAGCTGTCTGCTGTTGAATACATCTGCTCTAGAACAAGGCACCTGCAAAATATTTTTTAATAATTTCAGATACTTTCCACTCTGAATGTAAAAGCAGCAAACAACAACAGTCTGATTAATAACAAATACTTCAAATTACTGTTTTCAATTACAGTTATTTTCTTATGTATTTCTTTCTCATTTTCTATTGTAACTAAAGTTACCAATTTTCCATAACAAGAATACTTAAAAATCTTTTTCAGCCTCTCCCCCTTTTTATTTCCTTTCAATTTCACTTGCATCTCTGACTGCAGAGTTAATCAATAGAGTTTGTATTAACTCTGCCAATATCTCCTGTTGCCATTATCACACTGACTTCTCTTGTAAGTAGTGGAGAGACAAATCAAGTCTGTTAGAATCTTAAAACCTACAATCAGTGAATCTTCAAGAATTAACTGCCAATCAATCACGGCCTAAACCTCAGGCCTTTAGCCTGAGGTAAAGATTTATGTCAATATACTGGACTGCACAACCTTATTTTAGTTTGAATTTTTTTTAGTATTTATATATAACACATGCAAACACCTTTTCCTCCAGAAATTAAAATCATAATTAAGGAAAAACACAAGCTTCTTGTCACAAAATTCTCAAAAAACCAATTTCAAGCTTCTTGACTTTAAGGAGATGAAACACATGCACCACATTATTTTCTGATACCTGTTCTACTTTCCCTTCTCGGAAGGCGAGGACTCGCGTGGCGTTTTTGAACTCAGCGTATCTGCTCACGTTGGACTTAATGAGGAGGTCAATTAACAGGCCCCGGGAGTAAAGCAACTGCACAGGGAGGAGAAAGGAAATGGTGGGTGAAGAGGATCAGTGAAGCACCCAACACTGTTTGTGTAAATCCTCACCAGCTGTGCCCTAAATCACCTGAACTGAGAGTCACCTTTTCCACAGGAAAATTCCGTAATTCCCAAGTTAAGGTTTAGTCATATATAATTTAATCAATTTTCTATAGGCTACAAATATATGATGAAATCCAGAAGGGACAGAAACGTAACTATAAACTGAAAATGTCTTCCTGTATTGAAAAGTCTCGTGGTCCTGAGGAAGAGACTTTACAAGATCACACAGGAATTTTCTGGATAAAGGTTTCCTGGGACAGCAATGAGGACCCTACAAGGAAGCCAAAGTTCCCGTGCCAGGGAAACCCCAGCACAAACTACTGGCCTTGCCCTGCTGACCACTCTTGTGTCTGAATTTCTGGGATTTGCTGCAATTAACACCATGTCACACAGCGGGACAGCAAGAGTATAAAAAGGACACAAAATAGCATTATCTGCTTAACCACCACCCACTGACTGGTGTTCATGATGTCATTGCAATGATGCTTGGAAGTGGGATCGACATTGGGAACACAAAGATTGCACTAATGCATTTTGTAGTGTCTTCACGAAGAATAGAATGAATTATTAAAGAGAGTTTCTTTTTCAGTTCATAGAAGTTTGAAAAATCTTTTTAGGCAGAATATGAAAAGTGAAGCATTCAACTTCAAAAAGACTTCCCTGTACTGTAAAACATGTATTTTAAAAAGATAAAAAATCTGCACGCAGATAGCTTTTTCTTGTTTAAAAATGTAATTTTTTAATGGTACTATTTAAAAGGAGAGATTTTGCAGTACTACCTAAATGCTAAATTTCATGAAATTTACTTTTATGGCGATATTTCTGAGCTGTGTTTTTTCATCTCTTTGGTTATAAAACACTTAAGGACACCTATTAAACAGCTCATGCTTGTTTTAGGTGCAACAATTCTTATTTCTCCAGAGTGGCTATTTTGCCTCAAAGGTGCTGTCCCACTCTCCTCAACACGAAAGGTTTTAAAACAAATGTCAGCATTTTAAGCAAAGTAAATGTACTTACAGAAAAAGAGTCATTGAGTTCCTACCTTGGAAACTAAATCAATGTTAAACCTTCTGCCTTCTCTAACAATTTGGGAATAGGTGATTTTCTTTGGTTCTTGGGCAGCATCTTCAGAGGGTGCAGCTTCTGTCTTTGCTGGTTCTGGAGTGGATTCGCCTGAAATTGTGCTGGGAGCAGCTCCACTGCCAGGGGCTGTTCCTGCCCCGTCCTCTGGAGCTGCCCTCGCTGCCTCAGTGCCCGGGGCCTGCTCTGGGGTCTGTGGCTCCACTCCGGGGCTCTCTGCTGCTGGACTCTCCCTCTCCGATCCTGGAGAAACCCCCTCTGCTGCTGGACTCTCCTTCTCCGATCCCAGAGAAACCCCCTCTGCTGCTGGACTCTCCTTCTCTGATCCTGGAGAAACCCCCTCTGCTGCTGGACTCTCCTTCTCTGATCCTGGAGAAACCCCCTCTGCTGCTGGACTCTCCTTCTCCGATCCCAGAGAAACCCCCTCGGCAGCAGGGGCTCCAAACACGGGCAGCTTTGGTAGTGCACCAGCTTCTTCAACACCTTCAGCTGAATCCTGACTGATTAAAAACACAGAGGGGAAAAAGAGGGGAAAAAAATCTTTTTGGAGAGTCTTAAACACTTGTTTGAAGTTTTGAGTTGGTGCCAGATAAAAAACCTCAAGCATTTCTAGGAAAAGCATTAGAATTTCTTATTCCTGGCCAAATCAGGTGTTCCACCCACTAACAAACTCTGGTTCTTTGGCTGCAAAGATACAATTCATGAGGACTACTTTTACTGAGGAGAAAAAAACCCCAACAAAAATTTGGGTTTTTACTTTATATGTACTCAGAAGATGGAAGGATCTCAAAATGAAAATCAAGGCCCTCATGGTGAATCAATACACAGCTACAGCAACAACAGAAATGGAGTATTTCGAAATAAGAACAGTAATTTGAATCGGTGTTCCCTATGGATTACAAACCATGAAATTGAAATGCAAATATGCATTAAGGTCATTAAGCTGAGATACTGTCCTGAAGAAAACAGACCAGCTTTACACAACCAAGCTTCTCTGCAGCTATGATCCCAGCAGGTCCATTGAGAACCAGACCACTTTGACCCAAAGCTTGAGAAAAACTTTCAAATTACTTTTTCAGCTCTGTCCTTGCATTCTAATTAGTTGTTCAAGCGGCAATATTGTTATGCAAGTGCTCCAAATTCATGCACAGGGGATGAAGGCAGCCAGTCACAGGAGGGACATTCCCACACAACATTTACTCCACACAGCCCATTTCCTTTCCACAACATTTCTTTAAAATTCCCCGTATAAAGCAGCCCTCCACTTTTAATCTCACCTACTTGTTTTATGTCAAACTTCAGTGACACCTACCTTAGAAAGCAGGACTTTTGAACTTGGCTTAGTTTACACTACCAGCTGAGATGAATCAAATCAGTGTCATTGTAAGTGAAAGGAGTTCAGCAATCATTCCAAACTATCTTTTTATCTTTATACCACAAGCCATTAATACACTGAATAAACAATTTAATCTTGGCTGAAAACTAATGAACTATTATTTTAAAGGTGACCTGCAAATACAGAGTATTATCAGGATGGTTAAAATTCACAGAACAGCAAGGAATTACTCAGCATCCATACCAAAATGCTCCTTCGCACACCTGCAGCCTTACAGATGGAAGCAGGGCAGGATTTCTGTTCCAAAAGGAACAAAAACCTGCTATCTTTTAAAAATTGTTCCTCATTTATGAACTCATGGAGCTCACATGGACTCATGAAAAGTTTGGAAGCAATCTCCCAGCTTGGGCACAGTCACCAGGAAGCACTTAACTCATGACTGGGGTAAAATATTGCCCTGGGAAATACAGGAACTGCTACAAGGAAGCACTAATGAGAGAAGGCTGTTTCTGTACATTAATTATGCCCTTTTTTTGCTTCAGATTGCCAGCATTAAGTAACTATAAAATATCAAAGAAAGATAAGTACTTTGTCAAATGTTTTTTAAAAAAGTAATCTCTGCTACAAATAAAAATGAAAGTCAATTACATTTTGGGGTTCTGTTTGGATTTTAGGGGTTTTTTTAGGATTTTGGAATATGGTGTTTGTGAAAACTGCAAAAGCTCTTCCCATTAATGCCATAAACTAAGAATGAAGCTTTTATTTAACTCATCCTAAACCTTTTCATAACACAATATTTCAGAATAAGGTTTTCTTTCTACCTTCTCCCAGTCTCAGTGAACAGTTGGTCTCATTTTAAACATACTTCATTATTACTTTTTAAAATCGAAATAAACTTGGATTCATAATACACTGTATTTTTCTGTGACACTCTGAAAAGCACTGTAAAAGAAATATTTACATATTTTTAATCTCTATTCACTTCCCATTAAAGATTACGTAAATCTCCATGATTTGCAGCTCCACGCTTTTTATAATGAAAGTCTAAAAACTGTATATAATCTAAATTCATGACAACCTTCCTATAGGACCAAATATCCCTGAATAATGTAAGAACTGTCCATAAAAATGACTCAAATTGAACTTCTGTACAGACAATTCTTCTCCTAATTCAGAAAAAAATAATACATCTGCAGACAAATTGTTGTGTAAATTTAGAATATTATCTTCCACCATTCATCAATTAATGGTACTAACAAAGGAATATCTTAAAATGAATGTGTCTTATTAATGCCTTGTAACAGCAACCCCTTCAGATAGGTCAAATGAAAAATTGCCAACCAGCTGGTTAATTTATTCAGCACAGGTGTTCACTATTTATTTTTCAGCCATTTGCCTTTTTTCAATACAGCTTGTTGTAGACACAGTATTCTTTCCCTTTGATGGATGCACTTTGTTCTAAGGCCATTCATTTCAGATTTGCACTGTGTATATTATACAGCTACCCAGCTGTTTATTCTTTCAAAATAAATGTTTAATGGTTACTTCATAGGAGTTACAAAAGTTAAGCAAAAACAACAGAATCTAGGCAGAACATGTAAATTGTCAGAAACACAGTAATTGACTCTCTCAGAAAGTTTAAGTTCTTTTGGAGAACTTCTTCTTTGCCAGGTTTATTAATCTTATCCTTGTTGGGGGTTTTTTTGCTGATGACCAAGACAGACAGCACTGTACTGAGCTAAGTTAAATGCTTAAAAGCATAATTTTACCCAAGTATAATCTCACTTCTAAGTGTGACATCTCAGCGCTGGGGGACTCATTCGGGAGCCAGCTATCAGTCAAAAGTCATACACAAAGTTAAGAGACTGTGAAACCTTTCCATCTGATTTAATCCTGGTTCTGAATAATATTTATTATGACAACAGGATGACAATTACAATATTCAAGTGCTATTGCTTTAAAATAAGCATTACATTTTATCTGCAATCCAGTCAAGCACCGTTACTGTGCAGCACTGAACCTTGGAACAGTTTCAGTCTGCGACCTTCAGACTGTATTACTGCAATTCACACCTTTTTTCCCCTACTTATGATGTTTACAGAAAGAAATATGTATTTCTCTTTGTGTCAGCATTTCATTTAGCTATCTATGGTATTTTCTAAGGGATTCAAGGTTAAACTTACATAACTATCTCAAAGAACCTCTCAGGAATCCTGGAGAGTGTTCAGTTCAGTGCAAAATCAAGAAGATAAAAATAATAAATAAATAAATACACAGTTCAGTTAGTTAAATTTATATTCAGTGGATTTAATTTCAGTAACTTAATTCATTGCATATAAAAAGGTCAAAGGGAAAATATTACTTTATCATTTTAGCACAATGGAGTATTTCACAGTTACAGTACTGCTGTCCGTTTGTGTTCCTGTTCTTTTGTGTGCAGTTCATTTTACATGTATTTAGGGGTTCAATCTTTGACTATGAGAACAGCAGCTTTTAGGCAAATTAAGAATGGAAAATTTAATAGATAGCAGTGCACGACTGCCTATTAGTACTACTACCTACATACACAACGCTTCTGTTCTCTACGCAGAAGTAAATCACCAACTCACAAAGTTGGCCAACAAATTACACTGCATCCAGAGAGGTCATTTAGGAAGGATCAGGTTGTTTCAGTGAAGTGATTTCAACAAAGCACAAGGACAGGAGGAACATTTCAGAGGCCAGGGTTGCTTTTTGAGACAATGTGCAATATAGCAGCGTGGTGAAACCCTTAAAACCAAAAGCACAATGTGATCATTTACCCCTGGGCATGCAAAATTGTTCATGTATTGCTACATTTCTACTTACTCGCCAAAACAGAAATCTTCAACATGTTGAATAGTTTTATCCTTGCTGCTAAGAGGAATAGCTTCTTCATTCTCAAGGATCAGTTTTCTCCAGTCTTCACATTCATCACTGAGATCTGTCTTTTGCTTAAAAGAACAAGTATAAAATCACATATTGTACTGTGCAAGCTGTTACTGAACTATAAATCTCTGTGGTCACAAATAATTTGTACCATCTAATAATATAAGAAAAAAAGCCATCTTGACTGTCCTAATGTTTTTTTCTATTTGTATTTTTTGAGTTAAAACAGTTAGAGTGGGTTACTTCATCATAGTATGCCAACATTTGTACTGCAGCATTGGCTCTGGTAATCTGAAATACAGTGTTAAATGAAATCCAGGCTTTAGTAGAGAGTTGAATGTAACTTTGACAATCTCCTAAAAGACAGGTTTGCCACAGCCAGGATAGTTCCAGATTCTGTCACAAAACTCTTTGAATGGAGACCATATGGAAAAACCTGGTGATTCGGGGGACTGTATTAATCTGTACACACAGGAATCTCTAAATCATACAATAGAACACATAGAATGTGAAGCTCTGGCACTGAGCAAGTCCCTTGATTATAACAGGAGGCAGCACAGTGTAAAGAACAGGCATGAGACCGAGCTGAGAAACTTCCATTTTCTACGGCCCAACAGGCTCCAAGCATTTCTGTAAATAACACAGCAGCCATTTGCTAATCTGGTCCAAGTGCTCCATCTCCTGAATAAATATCCTCCCCAGAAGATTTCTAGTGGACTGTCATGAGTCAGATCAACTTTGGTCATTGAAAAATACACTATCAGCATTCATCTTTTTGTCCTGGTTACAGGACATTTCAATGGGAGGATCCAGCACCCACCATTCTCCCTGTAAAGAAGAATCAGCTGAATGCAAATGAGAAAAACAAAAGGGACTAAAACATCACAGAGTGGAAAATAATCAAAGAGGAAATGGAAATGGCCAGATTATCATAAAGGAACTGAAACAATGGTGTAGTTGCTTCTCTTTAAGCTCAAGAAGCCAGAAGTGTGGCTGAGCACCAGGCTGGTCTCAATCAGACTAACAACCCAGGCACATCAGAGCCTCAGACTGCCAGGCCAGATGGGTGAGTCTCAACCAGTAAAGCTGGCATCTACAAACCTCTTTGATGTGTCAAATTACCAAAGAGCAAAAGCAGGGTGGTAATTTGTCTTGTAATAAATCATGCAAACAACAGAGATTCAATGTTAAGGAGGCCTAAAAGAAGCAATTTGGGAAATTTTTACCTGATTTTCTTTAATCCAGGACAATAATCCTGAAAAACTAAAGCTGGCCCAGTTTCCACCATAGTAATTTCTCCTGTAAAGAAAAAACAAAAGGAAAACTTGTTGGACAGGTAAAACATAGCTTTTTCAGATTTAAAGAAAAAACAACCAAGCCTGATACATTCAAAACATTTTCCATGGCAAGATTTTTCAGATGCCAAATAGGTAAAAATTAGTATTTTACAACTCTTAATGAAATGCAAGATTTCCATTTTCCTCACTGTATGCATCTCTGACCAATCAGCCTATAGCCCAAGATCAAATATTTGGAGGGTAAATGGATAATGCTGAGAAAAACACATGGGATGGTGTGAAGAAAAGAAAAATAGAGATAATATTGCTTCTTGGCCAGGACTGGCTCTCTTATCTATTATGTCAAATAAAGGAAAGTGCAGTTCACTGTTTATCTACTGCTTACACAATATATAATGCCTATTACAGACTGTGAAGATGCTCTGGCAAAACTCTTATTGAACTGCATGTACTGCAGGTGGAGCCAGAGGAACTGATTTGTACAAAGTGAGCAGCCCTCCCTGAGCACTTCCCAGTTTCTATTTACCACCTTCTTGCATGAAAAAGATTATTTACTGCCTTTAAATCACAGAAAATTAGTAGTTCTGCTGTTAATCAAAGAAAATTTCTGCTCCCTTTTTAAAATTTCTCTACCAATATTTCTCTGTACATTAGTTGGATTAGTTGGCTTTTGTTGTCATGCACATCACATCTTAAATACTTAACAACTCTTCAGAAGAAAAATAACAGAGCAATTACATTTTAAAAAGTCACCAGTTCTTGCAAAATAAAACAGTTATTTTGGGATTTAACTCTGTTTTCTGGCAATGTGTACTGGCACTTCAAAAGCCTGAAAAATACCAAAAATACCTTCCTGAACACATAGCTAACGTTATTGCATACACTGAAAAAATAAAAAAAAATGTAGGGAGGGAGATAGGGTTTGCATTTTAAAGAATAATGTGAAGGCTGTTAAATCAATCTTATCATAACCTCCTCCACTTTTAAATTGTAGAGATCAGTGTGATAACAGCGAAAAGCTAAATTCAGGTTAGATTCTCCTGACTAGATTTACGATGGGATGCTTTTGACAGGGCTTATCTGCACTGACAAAGACTTCATTAAGAGTGTCAGGCCCGCTCCAGCACCAGAGGCTGATGCTCTGGACCACGGTGCTTACTTAGCATATGAAGGACAGATGTCTGCTGAGCAGTGCCTAATTGCTCCTGACTACAAACTGACCTAAAAAAGTCTTTCAGCTCCTGCAAGGCAAGAGTGAAGAACATAAATAGGACATCTTTTGCAAAGACAACAAAATCCAGCATTCGCTGAATAAAGGTGCCTCCAACAACAGAACGTGGTGTTCCAGGCCCCAAACTGGGGGGACTGGGCCCGCACCCTGCAATGTGGTGACTCTGAGCAGCAGAGCTCCATCTGCAGATGGTTTCCAACCAGAAATTCCAATCCTCTGTAACAGGAGTTCATCCTTATTTTGTGTGAATGACATGGATGAGTTCCAATGTACTGCTGTTTGGTATCACATAGAACACAAAAGCAATGAGGATTAAATCTATTAAATGCCCAGCTCTTGTGAGATTTCAATTTGTAAAAGACACTGACAGTTGCATGTGATGACAACTTCCATCTTTGTTTGAGCTGTCAGTGGTGCAGGGTAATTTCTTCATATTTCTTCAGATTCCACAGAATAAAAAGTTCCATATCCATGTATTATCTGTCACTTCTTGGATTTCCAAAAATCATGGCCATAAAGATTTATTTTTAAGGAAATGTGCTGCTCTGGTTGCAAGTTTCTTGAATATGGATACAGTATATGGCTGTCAGAGCAAGCAATGCCACTGATCACAGATATCCCAGGAAACACCTGCCTAAAATTAGGAGTGGGTTTCTTGAATCTACACCAATATTAAGTCATGCACATTTAGACTATCTAAAGTTAGAACTTTCAGTAAGAGAAATTAATGTTATTTTCACAGAAAGTTACAAAAGTTTATTTGTGAGCTGTCAGACATCTTTCATGTGAACATTCCTTTGTTCATCACCGTAGTTTTCCTTTGAAATTGTGTTTTTTACCCAGTGTGCAACAAAGCACTGCATGACCCTGCTGTGGAGCTCTGTCCATTCTGAGGAGCTCGTACTGCCCTTCTCCAAAGGAAAATGAACTGCAGCTGTCCCTCCATTCCTCTGGTGTCTGGGCACCCTTCCCAAGCTGTGTTGTGCCACCTCAAATACTCATCTTCTCCTCAAGTAGCAACTTCCAGATTTTTTTATCCTGGAATTTTAATTAGTTTCCCTGCGCTACATGATGAATCAGGATTGCTTAATTTTCTCATCTGAAAACATTACAGAAGGAAGACAGACCAGACATGATTACTGACATAATGAGCAAAGTTTATAGCAAAAGTCTTGAAGAGGAATTCTGAGAAGAGCTGACTAATGGTTTTACAATTAGGACTCCTTTGTAACCAAATGTTTTTGTTATTATTGCCCTGAAGATGAACTGAAGAATTCCTTAAAGTAATGGTCACGATCAAAGCCTAATTAAAGCTAAAATATTTTCCCAAAATTTCAAGGCCCAAGGTCCCCTCTTCTCTTGCTATATTAGCAAATTACAAAGATGGATATTGTCTCCTTTTTTTGGGTTGTAATTCAATTATCCCCTAACTAAGAACAGGAAGAATTTTGAAGGTGTAACAGCAGACGTAGAAAATATTCTTTCTACCAAGTTAGAGCACAGATGTTTTCCTTCCCTACCATACATTATTTCCTAAATTATATTTGCTCAAAACTCCTCCTGTGTTACCTGGATTTCACCTGAATTACAACACTGCTGCTCTTCCCTCACATTTTTCAAATCTCTAATCTGCAGTTCAGAGCTAACAGCAGAACTGCTGAAGCCATTTTGCAAACTTTTGGAAATGTAGCCAAAGTACAATGTGACCTCTGCAGAAAGCTTGTCTCTTCTCCTACATTAGCTTTTGATTTTCATCTTCAGTTACTAAAACCATTTTCGAAATAATTGGCAAATTCCAATCCAGAGCATTGGAATCACAAATTGTTTCTGAGTGATTAACAATCTGACTCTGAACCAAGAGAATCTCTAATGTGTCCTTTTGCAGACAGACTGCAATTTGAGAAACTGGACACTTCTGAAAGCAGGAGATTCACATTTAAAACATGACTAAGAACAGCAAAAGCATTTGATGGCCTGTGCCTGTTCAGGAGCTGGCCCTTCCCAGGGCCCTGGCACAACCCCCCCAGTGACACTCAAAGCTGTTGCTGGCTGGACAGAAGCTGCTGATGCCCACGATTTCCCCCACGAGCTGCCTTGATGTGTCTGTCCTGCATCTGATCTTCTAGAAAGAAGTCTTGACCCATCAGAGCAGCTGTCTTTTGCACAGGAAGTTACTGCCACATCGATTTTAAGGATCTGAACACAAAATGACTTATGTTTCAAACCCATAAAGTTTCATGTGCAACCTATTAGTACACAAGCAAATGTATTAAAGATTCCCGTTCTGGCACAGTGATTGTTTAGGAGCTTCCTGGCCTTCCAAGAGGAGGGGTTTAACCCAAACAGCTCCTGAGATCCTTCAGCCCAACAAAAGGGTGGGTGATGGTGACAGTCATTTGTGCTACATCACTTTATATCCTGGGATATGAACATGACCGAAAGGAATTACCATGGCCCAGCTGAGACCATGTTTTACTCTCTAACACCTTTGCTGTGGACTGTATCCTAAAGCAAAGTAAACAGAAAAAGGACTTTTTCAAAAAAGCTCAAAAGATACCAGAATTAAGAATTTTTTGCCTAGTTTTCCTTACTGAAATTAAATAATTTCTTTATTTTTCTTGCAAGAAATTGACCTGCTTTGAGAAGCAACTTTTTTGCTCTCTGGCTGCTGTAGTCCCACAGCTCCCTCACTTCACGGCAGTTAAAGATCCAAAAGAGGGCTGTATGAAGACACAGGGTCTGTTACCACATATATTTTACAAGTTCTGAAAAAAAAAAGTGAGACAAATTGTCTAGCAGGAAGTGGAACAAACTACAAATGCATGGATCTTGGACTGAGGAGATACAAGGAGAAGGCCCAGCACACTTTTAGATGCTCAAATAAAAGGAACACTCAAGTGCTCTACAGGCAAAGTATAGTCAAAAAATAAGAAAGGTAACAGGGTCAAGAAGCAAGACATGCCCAGTTTGTTCTACTTCTCACAGAAGAGAAGTTAAAATTCTGCATCCTGACCATCCTTTGCCTGTGAATTAAATTCTGTGTGGAAAGATAAACAAGCCAGTGAGGAAGAATGTAGACAATAAAACTGCAGCCTACAAATGCTGTATTCTAGATGCTGAAAATCAAATACAAAATGTAGCTAAACATGCCTCACCCCTAACTGCCCCATCCTCAATAACCAAACTGGTGCATAACTACAGAGATACAGCATTAAAAGAGGCAAAGAAGCAAAGGACCAAAAGCAGAAACTTGAGCAAGTGGTTAGGACAAAGTCTTTTCCATGTGCACAATTAGTACAGGAGTCATATTCACTTCAAGTAATCCACTTTTAGTCTTGATCTACCTTTCTCCAGCACCTTTAAATTTAAACTAAGTGCCAATCTCCACATTTTAAATTGCAAATTACTTTTCTAAATCATTTAACAAATATCCTTGAAATTTCACATGTCAACAGCTCATTAATATCTACAGTAAATGTAGCTCTCTGAGAAGAACCACAGATTTTACGTTTATTGAGACAGATAGCTGGCACAGAGAAATAGAGCTCCTTCAATTACTAGTTGGCAGAAGCTAACTTCAGTTTAAAATCAGTCTACAGCAATTTATGGCAACACTGCAGTGAAGTGACTATTTTGAATAAGATTAGCTACTGCTGATGGCAATGCTTGGACAGTGTTTATAAATCAAATTCAGAACCCAGTATTTTATAATAGGCCACTTCAAAACTATCTCCCATAATCACCTATGCAGTATATTATGATAAATGCAAACATGGCTGGAGATTAAAAGTAATAAAATAAGGTACACAAGGTAATGAGAGCAAGTAAACTATACACAAAGACTTCATGCATATATGTTTTTAATACCTGGTGCCTGACTTAACTCGGGCCTTTGAAGGGAACAACAGATTAATCAAAGTAGCACATCTAACACAGGTATTTCAGTAACCCCAAATCTCGTTGAAATCTCAGAGAAAAATCTGAATTCATACTTCTGATCCTTAACAAAAGGAACAACATACATTGTTAAAATGTGATACTCATCATAGCTAAGAACAGGCATGGATAACAGAAATCAAAGTTCCAGTGGCCAATAACACTACAGACTTTGATAGCCAATTAAAACAAAAAACTGAAATAACACAAGTCATTGTCACCAAAGAGAACGGGCTAATTACTGCCAGCAACGACGATGAAGGGCACTAAACCTGTAGCCATTCCTGCCTGTAGCAAAGGAGCCATCACGGCATCCTTACCACAGCACTGATGTTCCAAATTCCTGAGCTAGCTTCCAAAAACTGCCTGCTCTATTGATGGAAATAACACCCCCAAAATAAGGCAGAGACAGAAGCATAACATTGCTTGGTGCCAGATGAAGAGAGAAAAGTCCTGCAGCCCACACTGACAGAGACACAGAAACCCTTCCAGTCAGTTTAGCTCTTACAGAGGGAAATTACTGGAGTAACTTACGAATCCACATGAAGAACTCTCTGGCCACTTCTGGCACACGCTGCCGCAATAATGGACTCAGGCAAACCTGCAATGACATGTGCAGCTTTTAGAACTTAGCACACTGCAATATATTAAAAATTGCAATAATGGTGGAACTTGGGTCAGAAGCAGGCAACTCAAACAAAAGAAATTTTACAATGTGGGTCACTGAAATTTTTAACAGTCTCATGCTACTAAAGCAATGAAGACTATTTTGTGCTCTTTAACATTTTGCTGAACCTCTTTAATGCAACTTTTATTTTTTTAACAACTGTACGGCATATACCACTTGCAAATGCTAGTGAGTTAAAGCTTGGCACCAGTGTCTTCTCTCCATACCCTGCTATCATAACCAGACTGAGTAATTGCCAGCACAATGATACCCAAAGCTTAGTGGGATGCTCTGTAACCACATCCCTGGTAATGCAGACAGGTATTATCTGCGGGCATTTTTGTGTGTTTCTGTTCACTTCAAAGTGTCTGACATAAAGACTGTGATTGTCCTTAGAGTGGTATCCCTATCAAAATCTCCCACGTTACGCAATTACACTCCATCAAATCAGTATGTTTTCACTATATTTAGAAAAAATATGTAGCAAAAAAGCACACCAAAAGGCTGGTGATATCTCCACCAGCAATACATGCTTGGAATGGTACAGAATCCTGATTGGAGTTCAATAAATAAATAAATGGGGCTGTTCTGTAATGTCTGCTCCCACTCACCAGATTTCACTTGCCCAGTTAGATGCCTTGGATTCTGGAGCAGGTTCAAAAAAGCAGGGCAGCTCACCAGCTAAGAAGCTCTGTGGCACTAACTTCTCTCAATTCTCCTTTTAAATGATCTGTTGGCTCTTTAAGCAAGTAATTCAGGAACAGCAATTAAAATTCTAGGGACTGGTATTAGGAGACACTTAGGCCACATATTCAATTAAGGGATGAGATTAAAGAAAGTGAAAGGAGTGTTTGGCTGATCTGATTTACAGCAGCACCAGAAGCAGCTGCACTGGTGCAACTGCAGAGAGACAGAACTGGAAGGGGAAAAAGCAGCTGTGGAAGCGCACAATCTGCTCTGGCTCACTTCATGACAAACATCATCTCCAGAAGAATTCCAGGCCTGCACTGTCTGTTCCTCAGAGGGAACAGTACCTTCACCAACAAATAAAACCTTGCAGTTTAGAAAACACCCTCTGGGAGCTGGGTAAACCAGACCACATTTCACCAACTCTTTAAACCAGCAAAGGCCAACATAATCATTAAAATAAAGAGGTCCAACCTCTGCCCTTATCTTCTGCCCCTCCTGACCTCCTTCCAAATCAAATAAATGGTCAGTTGTTGGGACAGCAGGTTCCACGGTGATGTCCAAAAGTATAAATGTTTGTATCAAAACACAGAAGGAGGTTTAAGACAGGCATAACAAATTTTCCAGGAAAACAGAGACAACTTCCCTGCAAATTTTCTGGTTTTAATGATTACTTTTTTGATGGATTTAAAAAATAAAATCCTTTTCTGAATGGATGAAGCAGAAAAATGAAAATAGTTTTGCATTGCTGACCTTCCACGGTAAATGAAGGTTTAACACAGAATTAACCTCCAGGGGTAGAAGGAGGGATGAACAGTTGCAGCAGTTCTTGGGACATTTGTTTCACAGTCTAGAAAGGCCAAAAGTCTTTTGAGTTGAATTTTTGGAAGCAAGACCTCAAAACACAGACCATTAGGACCAAGGAGAAAATACATAAGTGCAGCACACACTTCAGGACTGACACGAGATGCTGGCTGCACACAGTCATTACGTGAAAGCTCCACACTCAGCTGTCCCCCCGTGTTTATATATATGGTTCATTTCGCTCCCTCTATAAACTATCTGGAATAGAATCTACAACTGCTCTTTGTTTGGAGTTTCCAAAAAAGCTTTTCTTTCCCTCACTGGGGCACAGAGAGTATTACTCTAGAAACGGAATTGAGAAACTTGTTTCTCCTTCCTTATTGATAAAAGCCACTGAGAAAGTGTTGTAAAACATCACCAGTGCTGCCTGGCTGACCTGGGCCGAGTTATAGCTACCACGGCATAACTGATTGCTTTAAGCTTGATCCAATTGATACTGTGTTGGAGGTCTGTTCTTCCATTAACCTTGGATGAAATTGTTCCCTGAATTAGCTTCCTTGCTCTTGAAAGCTGGCATCAATTTTCTTCACCAACCGTGTGCTTCTAAGACACTGTGGCCCCCCACATACCCACTGGTAAGAGTGGGAGCGCAGCCGAAGGCGAGGCCTGCGCATCCCAGCTTCTGGAGAGGCTCTTTACAACCCGCCGGAGCAGGATACCCTTCGTCCTTGGGTGACAGTACCTCGGGAAACCCAAGAAGTAAGACTGTCCCATGGCACCAGTTTCTGAATTCTCTTCTCCAAGAGAAACAAGGGCACAGGGAAAAGAGGCAGCTTTGTCAAATGCCAGTTACTCCTACATGTGACCTGCACTGCATGGTGGTTACTGAACTAAAGCCTTTACCAAGAAAGAGGGTTCTGGACAATTACAATATACTTAAACATTGTCCCTCTCTATCTAGGAAAAAAATGAACTTGGACAAGCCTGCTTACAGAAATGGCAGTTTATGAAATGATAGCATGGAAAGCTGAACTGTCTCCTACAGGATGCTCAGAGAGTTGTGCAAAATAGGTCCCCTTCAGATGTTTTAGTAACAGAGAAATATGTATTTTTAGAAACTGTTCCTATTTGGAAATTGTTCCTACTTGCTCTGAACTTTGATTTGTCAAAAACCCTAAGATGGATTATATTCGGATTTTGAAATGTGTTTGGATCCTCACTACAGGGCAGAGCAGACTCTGGATTCTAAAGTTTCCCTTATACCTAATGAGTAAATAAACCTGGATATCTCTAGACTGTTTCCCTCATGAAGGATCATTCTAACACTTCCTGCCACTCATCCCTTTCAGGGATCACTCAGCTGCTGGTTTGGCCAGCTTCAAGGATTAAGGATATGTATCACTCCTGATGTTTAATGTCTTTGAACAGACAGTTGAGTAATGATCTGGATCCAGTAACGTAGATCACCAAGAACACCAAGACTGAAACAAAAATCTACATCTCCTTGTAGATTACTGTTAAAAAATTCTACGACTGTACTATCCAAGTCAGCAATCAAATTACTCAATCAACATTGCCCTCCAGTACAATTAATAGTAACCACTGTTTTCCTACTAAGTTATTACACATACTAGTTATTATGAAAGACAGCTCCCATTTTATTGTATCTGAAATATCTGAAAAGGGCTACTGCAAAAGAACATTTTCTCAAGTAAGGTTCCAAATCCAAACAATTTTTAGATTTGCAACGGTATTAACAGGAAATTATAAGTCTGAATAGGAATTGCATGATCCAACCACAAGAAAGCAGCAAGAGATCCAGACTTCAGTGTGTTATACATAAACATCTGGCAGCATGAAAGGGATTTATGTGGAAGAATTAGGAATCCATACAATTCTTGTATCAATTTAACATGCTGATTCAGAAGTTCTTTGTATTTGAGGCAGAAACAATTCAGAAATAGCAGAGCTTGTTACCAAGAAATACGAACATCTTCTGTGCTTCCTGGCCCTTTCATATTTCCCCCTTAGAACGTTTACATATGAAATACTTACATTATGTTAAATTGTCCTGCACCTCATTTCTCTTACAGGAAAAACAAGGACAAAGAGTTTTCCTTCATGAAGGAGGACTGGTTAGTACCAGCTGGAATCTCCACCATGATTCCTTAAAGCCATTGCCTTCTTTCTCCACTTACTAACCCTCCATTTATCAAATGCAGTATCAAATCAGCCTCTCTGGCCTTCTCATGAAAACATTAATTTAAAGATTCAGTGAGGTAGGAGATTCCATCTGCACAGAGATATAAAAATAAGTACAAAACTAGCAATTTTACTCATTAGTGATCTCTGGATTGCTAACATGTTCTTCCAGGTAGAATTTCATAGGTGGTACTTGCCACCCATCCATCCAGCAGGCAATGCATTCACTGCCTCACTGGAACACTTTGCAAAGTCTAAGTGAACCAGCTCATGAGTCTTTCTAGTGTTGTTCCAGGAGCAATGCCAACTGCACACTCATCCTCCTGCTTGGCTCCCCGCTGGAAAGAAAAAAAGTGGCAAGCAGACTAAACTGTAACACTAATTAGGCTCTAATTAAACTAACGAACATGGTGGCATGGCCACTTCAGCACTCAGTAGAAACTGAGGTTTGTACCAACTTTTCTGTATAAGACCCTGGAAAGTGCTCAGAGAGACTTGAGGACTGCCTCAGAACCAGCTGCAGACAGAACGAGGGTACCCGACAGGCAGGTAGCAAACACTGGGTTCAGGACAGTCCTGTGGCGAACAATACCATTGATCTGTACAGTCCCCTCTGACAGCACTCGCTGTCTCTGCCACTGGCTGAGCACTGGCTCCATCCCAGCCTTCTTGGATACATAACAGGCAGATTAATCTCAATAAATCTTACAGAGGTAGCTGCTGCAAGCTGACCTTGAAGTCTGCATCTGGTTGTTTCCAGTAACCTCTGACCAAGATCATCTCCATTACATGAATTTTTGGAGCTTCCCTATGAAACAAAATCAGCCACACTGTACTTTTAAAGAATAGTGTTTTAGAAGTAAAAAAGAAATAGAGAATTAGCTACACATTATTTAGTTATCAAAAAAACAATTCTACTTTTAGTTTCAATACAACAAAATTAAAGTTTGAGATAACCACTAAGGTGGAAAACAATTTTTTCTTCAGTTTTAAAAGCCAATTAATTTCTAAGTCTTACAACATAATGAAAAGTTATAATTCACCTCTGCGTGATCAAAAATTAATTTTAGGCTTACACATTGTGTCTCCTGCTTAGCAGCTGTACTTGCTGCCCTAGTGCTGCACTGCCTCTTGCAGTGACTTGAAAAGGATGCAGTCACTGCCCTGAGCAATTTCTAAACTAAACAGCTTCATATCTGTGGAAGCATCTTGGTTCCTGAGCTGTTTTGCAGTCATCCAGCTGCTAAGTTTTTACTGAATTACACAAGATTCATCTTGAAAAGGCTTAAATGTTTAATTTGCTTCACTCTATCTACTAAATAAATCACAAGTGGCTTTTTCATAATATAAAATGTTGAAGGGAAATATATTAAAAATGTTGGAACATAGACAATTTCAAAACAATCTTCCAGAGTCAGACAGTTGACCAGCTGCAATAAATTTTGTTTGCATCTGAACTTCTAAGTAGAGAAGAGCAGCTGACTCTGGAAGAGCTCACTACAAAATACTCATGGGGTGTTTTTGGGATATGTGAAACTTAAAAAGCATTTAGTAATTTAATTGCAAATTAAAATACTTCTTGTATATAATATTTTAAGTTAAAGATGATTAAAATTGATTCATTTTAATATACGCTCATATTGCAGAGCAGTATCAGAACATACTTCTGCATTACAGACTATGGCATAGAAATGCCAATCCACTAAGAAAAGTAAGAATACGTAACTGGTCAAGAAAGAAGTCACAAGTTAAAAGTTTCTTCTCCTACACTGTAATTGCTTATAGTTATCTGTGTCTCATCAGAGGAACTTGGCAGTGAAGACCACGGAATCTCACAGTTGGTGTAAATCAACATTATTTAGAAAAGGAACACAAGCACTTAGGCTTGAAATAAAAATTTAACTTCTTACTAAAAATTATACTCACACCAAGCAGTGTTCTCTGCAAAGTGTTCTCCAGCAAGTGTTCTCCAGCACATACTACAGCTGAGTCTAATCTTTGGTTTAGAGCAATAGCAGCAGATTAAGCAAACCACATACATTAAAAGATCTGTATAGCAAGACACATATTCAGTTTTATTTTCACTCAAGTCTGCTAATACTTTCATTCCTTTTCTGCTTCCCCATGGGAGGAAAGCTTGCTCTCCTTGCTCCTTATACATTTTGAAACAGTTCATGAAAGGATGTTTAGGAAGTTTCTTCTCCTGCATTAGCAGTTCCAGGGAGATCCCTGGGTACCACCAGGAGCTCTCTCTCACAGGGTGCTCTGGCACAGCCCCAGAGAGCAGCTCCTGCAGGAGGACTGAAGGCCCAGCTTTATGGCCATTCTCCAGCCAGTGGAACCACATTTCCTACTGGGATACACAAACCTGGCATTTCAACTGTTCCTCACTCAGAGCAGAATTCCAAAGTACCTTGCTAAGCCTTTTTCTAAAGGAGTCTGCATATCACCTTGATATGCAGATGACACACTCTGTATTTTTCACAGTAGGGTCACAGGAGTCCTACAGGCTCTGATTTTGTAAGATCAGCAATATAATCTGGAAAACCTGCAGAACACAAACAGGCTGAGAAGGACAACAAAGGGTTCACAGAACAGTGAGTTTGCTCACAAGAGCAGTCAGGGACATTGCACAGCATCTGGGAAAGAAAACTGTCTGAGGTACCAGTGGGAGCCTAAACCTCCCAGGCAGCTATCACAGCACCTCTGCTACACCCCAAAATCCAGACTGGAAGCCAGGAAAGGACACAACCCCTCAATTTTACCAGGTTAAAAAAAAATCAGTAAAGAAGATGGAGGTACATTTACATTTGGAGAATACTGAAAAAATGAAAGGGGGACACACACTGAAGACACAGGACAGGACTGTGAGTCAGTGTTCATTTTGTTTGACAGTCATATGGACAGGCAATGACTTATCTACAAATGATTAAAAAACGTGGGTCTATTTCCTCCTTCCAGACATCAACATTACAAGTCAGTGCCACTGTGTTAGTCCACAATGACCACTGACGTCAAAAAATATCCATGTTCAGCTGGTTTTCCATTGAATTTTCATCAACTCTAAATAGCTGCTGACATAAACTGAAGACTGTGCAGTTACATAACTTAATGTAACCAAAATATCAGCCCAAAACATGTATTAGAAAAACATTTTCGGCACAGTCTAAAAATATCCTGCAACAATAAAACCATTAGGAATTTTTTTTTTTAATCAATCTTCAGTGTTAACTTTAAAATTCACATCTGTAATATTCGGGTTAGTTTTACAAGGTATATTTTAAAAATTGTGTTAGTATCTGGAAGTGATTTTTCCTAACACGCTACACTTACATAAGATAAACGTAAAGTACTTACACCACTCCCAGCATATCGAACAATAAATAATAGATTCTCCTGACAGGACTTTGATGACCTGGCAAAGCCCGAGTGCTTTCAGCCAAAATCATATGAAAACATAAATCACTCTTTATTTTATAGAATATTTCAAAATGGATTCCTGCTTTCTACCTTGAAAGTCATTTCATGTGTTATTTATAACCACTGAAAACCAGAATGGAAAGAAAATTGCATAGAACTGGAATATTTACTATGACTGCTCTTATAAAGAATAACTCCTTTTTAGAAAAAAATTAGAATTACTGGCAGACAAACTTGTGAATACAACACCTTTTAAAGAGCCATATCCTTTACAACTTTCCCAGCAGTTAACGCAGGTCTTGGGAAGTGTCAGAGACAAGAAGTCAAGACTGAATACAATCCAGTTAACTGAAGAAATTCCAAGGTAAACAAGACCCTGCACCTGTATCCACACCACTTTGCACAGCCACAAAGTTGCAAATCTTGGCACTTACAGGGGTTTCTTCCCTAATTCAACACTGCTGAATGTTTTGCCTATGAATTTTCCTATTTCACAACTGACTGAGGATGGAAGCTCTGCCACTGACTCTCAGTTCTGACCATCACTCTCAAACAGATGCCTGATTTTTAGAATATTTACCAAAGAACTCCTCATGGGCCCTCTGGCCATCACTGCACCACATTTAATGCCTGCACTCATTCAAAAGTGACCCCACAAAAGCTCATCAATAAGGAACTCCCTTAAATGAATGACTAAAGCCCACCTTGAATTCCTTGGGCAAGCACTCGCATTAGCCCTCCAAACCTGGGCTTTTAGACCAATAAAAATCACCATGGATCACTTCATAAAGTGACCTTCGCAAATAGGAGACCTGCTCTGAGGACTGACGATCCTGAATAGTATCTGCTTTGCCCAAGAACCATCTAATAAACCCACTCCTGCCTGGTTAGTGGGTAACTTGAGCACAGCACTGTGCTCAAAAAGCAGGAAAGCAGGGATAGAGAGACTGGAGGAGACAGGGAGAGGAGAGTGACTTCAAGGCTGCAACAAGAAAGGAAGTAGAGCAAAACAACACTGTCATAACAGCTTTAATTCTCATATTGTGTTGGCCATCAAAAACCCCAAGATATGCCCGTGAGTTTTATGTCATGGGATAATGCAGTTTTCTTTAGAATGACAGATGTAAATTCCATGATGGTAGTGAAACTTCAGTTGCTGTACTCACCAGGATGAGTATTTTTGTACCCACATCCACCTTGCTCTAAACTTGCTCATGCAAGAAAATATCTGAGTTAAGGAAAAGGAGTTTCTTCAACAAGAGAATTTCCTTTTCCTATAGCAAAATTGATGAATTAATTGAGCCTACACATTAACTGAAGCACTGATGACTAAAATTTAGTTGAGGTTGCATTTGCATTAAGCTTAATACAGGGAAACAGTTAAATGAGCCTGAAACAAAACCAAATCCAAATCTTATGTTACCAATCAATCTAACTACTAAATTAAATGGATGCACAGGTTATAAAACCAGGAAAAGGCCACACATGCAGAAATGAATGCAATTACTACTATGCATTAAAAGTATCATTTAACACAAACATTCTAGTTACTATGGTATGACAATTAGATATTCATAGGTACACAGCACTGGTGACACCACTAGGAACCAGAGAGTTGAAGACTAGGCTAAAATATTCCCTCAGGAGTCACTTCTCAAAGAGAAGACAGATGGAAATTCTACTCCAAACAATCTTCCATACTGGGAAATTTAATACAGTTTAAAAAACCTTCAGTCAGTCACCCCTGTTAATCACCACTTATGAATGTTCTTAGTAAAAAGGAATGCAAAGAAAAGACAAAATAATTCCTGAAGTGCAGAATTCTGAGAATCCTGGAATTAGTTATAGCAGTGCTCTCTACAGGTAGGCAAAAAGGCATCCTGGACTAGAAATCAACACTGCCAAATACAGCAATATTTCAGAGAATTTAGCTGAGAGAATTTAGCTCAGACAATTTCCCTCCCACAATACCAAAGCTCCAATATCACACCTCACTCCAAAGCAGGGAAGATTTGGTTTGATGGCTGCACATGGCCTGCTCTCTCTGGCACAGGTAGTCCTTGTTCCCTTAGTGGCTAGAATAGCTAAATAGCTTAACATCAATATAATTTTCATAAACCTCTGAGTTTCTGCATTGGCTGCATGACCACTGTTTACCTCATGGCAGTAAAGAATCGATCACCCCCAACAATCACAGATGCTACGCACTGTTTAATATTTCACCCTTACAGTTTGATACTTCAGCTGTTCGTTATTAACGAACCTTCTCACACACTCAAAATGTTCTCAAATCTGAGCACATATGAAAATGTCAGATTCATTACTACATACCACTCCACAGAACAGGGTTAAGACACAGAAGGGATCTCTTAATCTGCTCAAGAACTTAAATTCAGCATTTTTAGCAGAGTTTTGTTCAACAGCGGGGGCAATATGGTTTTGTAATTACTCTGAAACTCCAGATATAAATCAGAAATCTTTTAAGCAATTATACGTACGCTGTATGGCGATTTTTTTTTCTGCTGAACACTGAAATCAGCGATTTCATTAAGAAACTCATTCATTCTATCCCAAATTGCTAGAAATCTTAAATCCTATGGACACAATTTGACAGACAGTTTGGTGAACTCCAAAACCAGTTACTAATTCCACATGGAAAACAGTAACATTTACAAGTGTCTTCCCATTTGTGCTCCAAACAACACCCTGAGCTCTTTACAAAGGCAAATAAAATCTGACTGTAAATTTGGCACCTATAAGCAGCAATCCATTTTAAGACTAGAGTTTAATGCTGAACTTAAGGTGGGGGGCTCACCAAGACAAATCTTGAACCAGGTCACTGTCACTGGGTTCTACAAACAGAAATCTATTTCAATAGTTCAAGATTATTTTGATAAACAAACAGCAAGAATCTTAGTTCTGAAGGAGTATTTAAAAATTTCTCTTGTAGTTACATTGTGGTAAATTACAGTAAGACACTCCAGGTCTCCATAACTATTCACCTGAACACGATAAACTTGTACAGGGTACAGAAAGTGCAGAAAGATTAGAATTAAGTGTCTGGTATATGCAATCATTCATAGACAGAGAAATATGCTTTAATGAGAAAGACTCAAAAGGTTTTGTGTTATTTATAAACAGGCATAGAGATTAGAAAAAAGACCTTGAAGATTTAAAACTACCTGTATTGTAGGATATGATACAAAATATATTATCAGCCTATAGCACATATAATGCAACGAGATAGAAGTTCAGCTCTTCAGAGCTATTTTCCATGCACAAGAGCAAACCTGACCAGCAGGACGGTATTTCGGGAATAAGGGTTCGCAAGGGAGGCAGAGTCAGTCAGACAAGGCTTTCTGAGGCACCAAAAGAGGCCCCGATCTCAGGTGTGGGGGCAGGAGGTTTGTGGCCGGTCACAGGGCCGGGGGTGCTGGCAAAACCCTCCCAGGGCCAGCCCCACACGGCCCTCCGCGACAACTCCATTTCTAAGCAAATCTGGCTATTTAAGTGTGAACAGCAGCCCTACAGCGGGCTGAGAGTGGCCGGGACGCCGGGGGGCGGGGGGGTGTCCCCGCCGGTGTCACGGAGACGTCCCCGCAAGTGTCCCCGCAGGTACCTCAGCAGCCACTCGCACATCCTGCCCGCCCTCCCCAGACGCCGCTGCCGCCCCTCAGCCGGGCGTCTCCCCGCCGCCCCTTCGAGCTTTCGTCCCCTGCCAGGGCCCGGCGCTGCCCCCCGTGCCCAGCCCGCCCCGTACCGGTGCCCACCACCACCACATCGAACTCTGTGGGCAGGTTGTCCGCCATCTTGGGAGGCGCCGTCACGCGCGCGCCGCCGGCGGAAAGGGCGGGAGCGGCTGCGGGGGTTCCGGCGGCGCGCGGGAGGGGCGGCCCCGCCTGAGGGAGGGGAGCCTTCAGGGAGCTCACGGAGAGCCCGGGGGTGTTCCGAGTCCGTCCCTGTGCCACCCGCCTGCTCCTCGGCTTCATCATCCCTCACCCCTCTGCTGTCCTCACCCCTCTGCTATCCTGCTCGTCCGCAGAACGAGCCCTTACCTGCCATGCAGGAATGCTGCGGGATGCAGCAGGGAACATACATAAACACACAAGCACCTACAGCCATCAATAAGCTTCTTAAATACAGTTACATGGCGGCATTCCACCTACTGAGCCAAACGTAAATCGCTTCAATGCAAGTACGCGTATTTTTGTATGACTTACGGGTCGATTTAAGGAAGAAATTCTTAAATTGTTCCCAGTGAGGGACAGTATAAGGACATTAGAGACATTGTCAACTTCTAAAAGGACACGGCTGTGCAAGATCATCAACATGGGATCCCAGCTGTGGCTGCCCCTGGATCCCTGGCAGCACCCAAGGCCCGGCTGGACGGGGCTTGGAGCAGCCTGGGACAGTGGAAGGTGTCCCTGCCCGTGGCAGGGGGTGGCACTGGATGGGCTTTAAGGTCCTTTCCAACACAGACCATCTTGTGGTTCTCTGAACTCCATTGAAGTTCCTTGGATGACCATTTCCTCAGAAACAACGAATTTCACTTTGTTATTTCCCCTGCATATTCACTGTTTCCAAAACAATTTCTATTGTTTCTTCAATCTTGTTGCTCACTACTCCTTATTAATATATTCAAGAAAATATTTCCATCATTATTTCAAAAAGTTTCCTTACCCCCAATTGCAATAGTTTTTCCTTTAGCCACCACATTGAACACAGATTTGAAAAGAAAGTTATTAGTGTGTTAGTGTTAGTTAGAAAGTGTATCAGTCGTTAATCTTATGTCCTTTCTTGTTAATTAACATATATGTTTGACCGTACTATGTTCTTTGCATGCAAAACCCTCTCTATTTTTCTCAACTCATTAATTAACTCTTTCTTTCCCTCTGAAGCCCAAAGCTACACTTTACTCTTGCTTCACCACTTCCTTCACCTTATGAAGAAAAGAAGGTGACATCAGGGATAAAATCCAGAATCTCCTGGTTCAGAGTAGCCCCTCCCATAACACCAGTCTGAGAACAGCAGAACGAAAACCACAGATTTGAAAAAGCCAGATACAGCAATGTAGGCAAAATAATCCAGCACCGAACACCTGTGCCAGAATATGCTAGAAATTTCTGAAAGTTTTTATTTTGCATTTAATGGCTTATATGGCTTTAAACTAATCTCTTAATATTATTCATTGTGTATGATTACATTAAAGTCTTAGCACCTTAAATCAATAATAACAATAAACCAGCTAGCAGCCTGTTAACACGTTATTACAAGCTCCTTGTTCACATAGCAAAAGAATAGTGAAAATAGTAAAAAGTGACTAATGGAAACCAGAGGCCACGTTACCCCTGTGGTACTGCCAGACGTGCTAGAGCAGAGTGCAGCACAGAAAGCAGTCTAGCAGGAAACATCCAACAGTGCAAGAAAAAAACCAGAGATTTAAACATCAGCACTTGATTACTGTGCTGATAAATATGTAACAGAGAAAATCAGGAGTTATGAATTCAGATAGAAAAGGGTAAGGTCAAATCTTACGTTCCTTATATCTATGTTTCCAAATGTCCCATAGAGATTTTGATTAAAACCTCCATTCTGCAGCTCCCATGCCATTCCGTGGATGGAGCTGTCATTTCTACTTTTTAACATGTAAAAGAAATATAGCTCCAGAATTCTCACAATGCTGGATCATCCCTGACCTAAATGTCTTGTGCTGAGGAACAAATATAGCATCACTATATTGGTTAGATGAGTTAAGACAAACTCCCCTTGCACATCCTTTTCCTACTGAGGGAAGGCACACTCAGGAAAGTATAACATCATCACGAAACCCTTTTGTTACTGTTGAATATAATTCTAGGACTGCGCTGGAGCAGAGCTATTTCACTGTCAATGTCTTACTGTTTCTCAAGTGCTTAAGTATTTATCCCACCACAAAATGCTGTTGTTTGGTGCTGTGAGCTCCTGTTAGCTTCATTCATAAGATGCAATCAGTGCAATCCTATTTCGTGATGACAGTCATTATCCACTGGACCAGAAATCCTCCTTAGTACTATTTATTTGACAAAAATGATTATTCAGGATCTTTAACTGCAAGGTTTGTCAGTCCCACACAACACCAAAATATTTCTCTGTAGTTTGCAGTTTTAGTATCAGCAAATGTAGAAGTGAAATATGTAAGTATGAATAATTTTTATGAGAATTTCATGGACCTTGAGAAAATGTCTTGCCATGTTTTTTTCTCTTTAGCTATTTAATTGCAATGTCATATTAACAGAAAGCAGCATACCCAATTCTGCATGGATGAATAAGCACATTCAATAAAGAAGATTTAACAGAGTAAATCAAACACTGGATTAAACATTTTCTGCATAACAGACCACAAAATGGGCATTCATTTTACCAATAGATCCTCTACGTTAGAAACAAATAGAAATGCACACCAACGTAATTAAACTGCACATCCTGTGCCCTGATTACTGAATTTCCCTATATTTTGTTAAACTAGGTCTCATCAATTAGAATTGCCAAAATGCATTCCAAAATGCATGCTGAAAAACTGAATGTAATTTTTTAAAAAAATTTGGATTAAATAATTTTTTCTCTGTTTTATGAAGTAATTCCTCCATATGTAATCCTACATATTGCAGAGGATTTATACAGAATGTTTAGCAATACCAATTCAGAAAGGCATACGAAGATCCATTTTAAGATCCTAGTTTTAGCAGTTCTGAATACTTTTTCTGTGAGCAACTTTTCCAACTCTGATTCAACCAAAACATTTCTCATAGAAACGTGGTGTTTTACTTCATAACTTTTATTTGGGATTTTCACATGTCCACAGAACTACCATTGTTACTTTAAAGTCTGTGTAGTTAATATCTAACTCTATCAAAACACTTTTCAGAAGTGAGCAAAATCTCATAAGCTCTGCAAGTGTTTTTATTTTCCCAGACAGGAACACGGAAGCCCAAAAGAAAATCAGGAAGAATTGGCATTAGAATGATGGAGTTTCTAGTTATCTCAAGATCTAGTCTCCCACCATTTGATCAAATGTTTCTTCCTCCAAAAACAAACAGCAAATGCTTCATATTCACTATGATGAATTTTAATTTTTTGAGTTATGTAGTCTCTTTATCCTGCAGTGATCTCACGTGTGAAATCTCATTATTCATTCTATTATTCCCTCAATGGATACAGAATTTAATTCTCCTTGAGTACCAGTTTGAATAAGGATCAGCAGCAGGATCGGGCCTATTAGCTGCTTGAAACATCCAGTGAATAACCTGATTTATCCCGACTAAATGGCTCATTAGTTCAGGCAGCAAGGCAATGTTTGTGTGTTGCTGCAGTTGTGCGTGGTTTTCCTCTGGAGTTTGCAGTTCCACAACTGGCACCCACTCACGCATGCACCACCCTGATTGCTGATTAACCACAGGAACAGCCTCCCCACAGCCAGGCATGTTTGGGAAAAAATTATCTGTTTCCAAATTTATTCTAAGCTCTCGGACAACCTTTATTCCAGCTTCCTCTTTTTTACCACTAGCTGAGTTTTTCTTCCTGTCACAGCTTGCAGTGGTCAGTCCCAATCCTGCCCATATAACTTGGGTGATATTAATGGCATTAGACCCTAAACTGCCAATTCGCAGTCAGATGCAGACACTCAGTTCCCATGGATGGATGAATATTCCTGTGATACAGGCCTTGGTCTGTCAGTGACCTGAATATATTTTAAAAACTCTGAATAATTCTCTACCTAAGGAGCACGGAAACTCATTTTGAAGTTGCCCTTTTGATTACTATGATGTGTGTAAATTATAGGATTGCTTAGAGAGACTGGAAAGAGAATTACATGTCACTTGACTTCTGTAACCAGGCAAGGCAAAGAGTCTATTTTTTCAATCTTTAATTAATGACATTCTGCAAAAATTCTGTAGGTCTCTCATGGCAGTCAAAATTTTCTTGAACAAAATGAGCACAGAGGAGAAAAAAAACCAGGATCATAGCTTTGATCAGGCTGCTCTGCCCAGTGTAGCTGGCAGAGTACGGAAAGAAAGTTCACTACAGCTATGTTAAAAATTACCCATAAGTTTTATGGGTTTCCTAAAACTACAGGTGTCTAGGAAGAAAGAGAAAGTCCTTGCTGCAGCCTCAACATTCAGGTTGGTTCAAAATCCAGGATGCTACAAAGCAGAGTTTAATGCTTTCTGTGCTGGCAGTTCCACTGTTTGTATATTCCAGCATCTAAAAGTCTTGGTCGGTTATGATACTTCAGAAGGTGTCAGTAAATACCAGAAAAAAGAAGTTGATTAGATATATAAAACTGCTGTAAAAAGTAGTGTAATAAATCAAGATTCATGAAGATTATGATTTATTAAGATTTAAGGAGGGTGAAGTAAAGATGGACAAGTGTGTCTAATGACATTCAGTTCACTGCCTTACTTCATTTGCAATATTACTCTAAGCAGTTTTATTGCATAGTAAGGTTTTTAGACTTGTGTTCTCTGAGTTTAGGAGAACTGTACCTTTTCCAGCACATCTGGAGACTGGAGCTTATGTAAGAAATTAATCTCTTTTCTCTGGAAATATTCCCATTCTTTTATATGTTGCATTTGTTTTATTCATCTCTTTTGACTTGTTGCCAATTTATGAATACAGATCCTTCAGCCACTAGTGCATATTCCTACTTTGTTACAGTCAGCACAAGTTCTACCATGCAAAGTTCAGCCTCTGCATCCTGGTCTTTTCTGTTTGATTAACAAACCATAATTACAGCTGAAGGTGAAATGTATATTGCCTTAACCAGGAGATAGGAGTAGTTATTTCATTTCACTTAATTTATATATATGTATTTAAAAATGTGCCCATACAAATACTGAAAAAAACCAGGAATTAGTCTGGGAGATGGATGATACAGCATATGAAATAAAATAAACCAGCCACAGATTGGAAGTCTTGCATTTCCCTGTTTGAGGAGAATGACAAGTGCAAGGTTATTGAGTATTTTTTAAACAGCAGCATTCTCCAGTCCTGAAAATCATAAATGGCACCTGGCTGAAATGAAAAGAGAGGATAAACCAAGACTTTAAGTTCTGAAACTGATAAAGGTCCCTTAGGAAACTCCCCATAAATATTATCATATAATTAAAAGGGTTTAAAGTAGTCCATAAAGTAAAGGAATTGATGTGTCTCATATGCAGTATTTTTGCCTAGACTTCACCAGAGAAACCATAAACAAAAGACTGTAAAGGCCTCAGCTGAAATGAGTTCTTGCCAGCTGGGATTCTTGTGAAGACACATGTGTCACCAAGGACTCCAACACCAAACTGTAGCCAAGAGACATCTGAAAGTTAGGAGTGAGTCACAGCCAGGGACTGACTTTCAGGTAAAGCAGGCTATGGGTTGTAACACTGCTAAAAATCAAATTAAGAGAACAACTACATTTGAAGTTACGTAAGCGGGTGAATAAAAATGATCAAGAAAACACTATTCCTACTTTGAGGAAATCTCTGTTGGAGGCTGATTTGCCTCAGTTCCACCCCTGGGTCTGTCAGGGCTCCACTTGGAGCTCTGTGTAAGAGCAGAGATTTAGTCTGGGCTTTGCTGCTGCAGTGGTGGAAATGTAACATTATCTGAGGGTACACACAGCCAGGGAGGGGCTGCCAGACCCTCTTCCTCTGTTTCCTCTGAAAGGGCATATATGAAAATATCTGTCAGCTGCAGGAGGGTGATTTGGGGACAAATTTAAGTTGTGAAAGGGCTGTGGCTAAAAAGAAAGCTATCAGTTTATAAACCAGGAGTATGTGTAATCACCTCTTCAATCAGTGAATTTACTAAACCCAGTAACAGGCCTCCTTACTGAGCATTTCCCTCCCAACATTACAGTTCAAGCAAGTTTTGTGTGTAGGATTTTAAAGCCAGAGAGTACCAATAGTGGTGCACTGAGATTTTTAAGGCATTTGAAATGAGATTATACTCAGCTTGCTTACAGAAATGAGAATAGCTCTTGTTTTTCATTCAGAAGTTGTAAGCTGGTGCCAAACTGTGTGTATGTGTGATGCTTTTGAGAATTCAGGATGGACACTTAGGATTTAACATCCATTTTTCATTAATCCAAACATAGTACACTCCATTTAAATGCTGCCTTTTCTTCTGCAGAAAAGAAGACATCCACATTGCACCTATTAAACTTTAATTAAACTATATGTGTAGGAAAAGAATGCTCCTACTCTAAACGCTATGTGGGCCAGCTATACTAAAGTATTTAATGTTTTTATAAGATGTTTGCATTTTAATCTGCTTTCAGGGGGCAATGCACCTGAGCAACGTAGCAAATCTGCAGCCTGAATTTCAACCCCATTGCCTTGATAACAGGATGTTCTCCAGGGTGTGTGTTCGTATACAATGAAAACAATAAAAGGTCAAATCTTGTCACCTGAATGAGAATTTTAGGTTTGAATGTAACAAATCATAATGCACAGTACTCATTAGAAAGTTGTTTGTTTGTTTGTGTAGTCTTAGCATCATCTTTTTCAAGGGCAAGGTGTTGGCTTAGCAGATCCCAGATCCATGCAATACTCGCAGTTACAGCTCTTTGATAAGGTGACTTCTCCAGGAGCAGAGTAGTTATTCCTACAACTACAACCACCTCTCTCAGGCATTCCGCACCACAGATTCCCTAAGGGCAGCAAGGAGACTTTGAGCCATCAGACTTTACTTCAGCTCTCTGCCTGAAATGACTCAGAACTCCTGGAAGCACAATGTTCCCTCCCCCTTTTCGTACCTCCTTAGCACCTAAGGAGCAGCGCTTCCTTCTCTCATTGATGGAGTAAATAAAGGAATAGGCTGTAGCTCCTCACATTGGGAATATTAATTCTATATAAAGACCCTCATTTCGGCCCTTCCAATAAGCCAGAAGAGACAGAATTTCCCCCCCACTTCAGAAGAATGCTGTGCTGTTGTCAATGTTGAGGCAGATTATTAGGAAGATTTGCAAGAATAACTACTTTAAATGGTCACATTCATTTTAAAGAAAAGAAATATAATTGGTATTTGCATAGAAGAAAATGGATGAATTTAAATTTTAGTTGATTATAATTATTGTCATCGTAATCATCATCATTATCTTTGTATGTCTAAATGACTGATTCAAAGAAGAATTTTTAACACATTTCACATGTCAGTGCAATTCTTTTCTGTTTTGTGCTTTAGTGCTTGGGGTTTTTCATTTGCTTTTTTCAGTCTGAACTTTTCATGGAAGCTATTGTAATTTTCTTAAAAGGTGGAAAAATGTTTCAAAAGAAGTCAAATCTAGAAGTACTACATACGTCCTTTTTTTTTTTTTTTTTTCAATAAAATGTGATCAAATTGTACAGAAAAACAGGTACATAAATACTGTGGGATGGCACTTTGAAATGCTCCTAAGAAAGAGATTGTAAATAGTGAGGTGCTACCTAAATCTGGCCTTTTGAGCCAGACAAGGGATGTTAGACAGGGATAGTTGCACACAAATTAGTAGGTGAACTAATTGGTAGTGCATCCTGATGAGGGTAGCATTCAAAAAGTCCATTAAGGAGCTGGAACTGTATGTAGACACTGAGCTCCTAAAGATTTTCAAAGTTACTAATAATTGTTTGTATTTCAGTACTATGGGTACTGATCCAGCTGGGATTTAATTCTGTATTCCCTGGTAATGTTGCTACAGTAAACCGTATTCAACTAGTAAATCTATATTGTGTGAGTTTCTCAGTATTGGCAGTTATGAACAGTTCAGATCCACAGTATTTGTTGGTGAAAGCAGTTTCCTTTTTACTGAGTTTATATCACATCAAGCCAGATATGAGCAATCAAGACTACAGAGGCTGTATACTGCGCATAGCAAAATAAAAGTTTCATAATTCCCATTTCTCTGATGACTTTGAAATGACTACGAAAAGCATTTTGCAACAGAGATCATCATAGCTGGTGTGATAGCTGCAATTCCTGATACCTGGCATCTGTGAAAAACAGGGCTTGATCTTCCAGAACTTAACCTTTCGTGTTACTTCATTTTATTTTGTTCCTTTACTCTTCCATGAGGGCCAGTGAGCCAAGTGCTAAAATCCTGTTTCTGACCAGGGTTACTGTGACTTGTGGAAACAATTGCTCCCTGCAGTCTTGCAGATGGCAGTTTCCTGATAGCCTCTTTTCAGATGGCTTCCTGCGTGACAAGGAATTCCCTAAATAGGAATTGGGAAGATGGATTCTATGGGAAGCCTTACTTGTCTTTGTTCAATTAAGTTATGGTGTCTTCTTCCCTATTTTCTTGCGATGAAGTGGCACGTTCATGCCACTACACAGAAAGATACCTTAAAAAACACGCTTGGAGCTGTAAATACTCACAGATGAATATGCCTCTGCCCAAGAGAAGGATTGAGAGAGAGCCTGTTGGAAGGATTTTCCTGAGTGGCTGCTGTTAGGCAGAGGAATTGTCAGAAGGACTGACAACTGATGAGCTGCAGCACAGCTTGGAAAACCTCTGGCCAAAAGACAGACTTGAAGTTTCCTCAATATGTCCAGGAATTTGAATTTTTAACATATATTTTGTATGGAAAAGGATTGCACTGAAAGATTGGATTCAAATAGTTTCACTTAATGGAAAATATCAGCAAACCCAAGATTCCTGGCTAATTTCATGCACTGAAGTGACAACAATGTGTTCAATCAACATTCATTATTATAATAGCAAAGAAAATTGATGTCTGAAGTTCTATCACTAAGCAAAATCATTTTTTTATTTTCAACAGTTTTCTTAAATTCTATTGGTCATATAAAATTAAGCACTATCTAAAGTAGAACTCACAGTTCAATTTCTTAAACTATATCGTACATTTACATTTTAGGGAAAAAAATATTTACATTGCAAAGTCTCTATTAAACCTTGCTTTATTCTATATTCATAGACCTTGTGGGAAAAAAATGGGGAAGATCTTGTCATATGTAAAATCATAATGGAATCAAATTTTAAGACATCCCTCTGGAAAAAATTCTGCAGAAATACTTTTGGTTTACAGTGCTCCTCAATGCAAAATACTCTAAAATTCATAATACTAATGAAAGATAGCAGTCATGGTCTCCCATGGTACTAACAGGTTTTAACATTATAAATATGGGTAAGGAGAATTTTTAAAAACTCAGACTACAGGATGGTTATGCATTAAATAATTATGATCACAGGTGTTCCAACCTGTACTTTTAATTCATGGCCTGATCATCTTTGTGCCTCCACAAGTCACTGGTAATTCCATCACAAAGTCAATGAAGTTAAAGCATATAAAGCCAGGTTTATGTAAGATTACATATTTTTGTGGGTTATCAATGTTTGTCACATCAACCTTGATGTGAAAGTAAGAAAGAGGAAAAAAGGAAGGTAAAGTCAATAACGTCTCCTGAAGATGAAGAATTTTTTTCATATGACTTTATCCCTTTATCAAAGAGCTCACAGAACATACTGAGACACAGAGATTGGTCATGTTAAAAAAAAAAAACCTGCTCTTAAATATTTTATTCTGATCTCACTCTGAGTTCCTTTGACTGAGATTCAGAGAGACTCAATTCTACTGTGGATTCAGCCTCACCACATCAGGCTTTGTGACAGGGGTAAAATAGCAGAGTGAGTCCCCAAGGAGACCTTTCCCTCCACTTCCTCTGAAGAACTATGGAGTATCCTGTAGCTAATTTCATGAAATACTTTCTTTTATTAAAAAAAAAAAAATTATTAGGTTAATTATATTTTCTTCAACCTCTTTCAGAGCTGTGAAAAGGGTGACCCAAGAGCTGGCAGAGTGGCAGGAAGGCCTCAGGACCAGGCTCACTCCTTCGAGAGTTGAAAAATAGATGAGAATTCTGAAGGAGAGGCTTTTGCAAGGTCTGTGTGGAAGCAGGAGCCAGCAGTTGTGCAGATCACTGGCCTGAACTTCCCTATACCTGTCTCCTATTCTCCCTAGACTGTCTTCCTAATTCCCTGTACATCCCAGAGCTCTTCTTAGGTAGGATTTTTATTCCTCTAAGGGAGTGTGAGGTAGAACATCCTGGACTTCATCAGCTGGAAAGAGTATCCCAAATGAAAGTATTTATCTATTTTTAAATTTGCATTCTAAGTGAAATGCTTCAAACCTTCCCAGGCACATGGTTCAGGGATCAAAGGGTCAAAATGGCATTTACTACCTCAACCAGTTTGGACCAGTTCCATTGACTTTTACTCAGAACTCCAGACTGATTTCAGTAAGAACTGGCAGCACAGATTGATATTACCTTATGGATTTCAGAAGAAATGTAGTGTTTGAAAAGAGAGTATCATAAAATTGATGTACAATGCAAAATACTCATTGATCCCCATTTGTGTCAATAGGATTTCTATAATTTGAAGATGGCAAAACACTGAAATGTCTGGTAGTATCCAAGGTAAAAATACCACTCACTTCCATGGAAACAGAAGCAGGCCCAAATTATGAATACTAAAATATTACCTGTGTAATGAAGTCTTTAAATCTTTATTATTTCATTACTGGTTTGGATATTAAAAAATCAAAGTATCTATAGAATTTTAAAATATGGTAATTTCTGAATACTTACTCTCATGCTTATAAAAGATCTGGACTCCTGAATGATGTAAATCAATTATCCCTGTGTGTGTGAAATGCTGTAACAAGATCAATGAGACCTGAACACAAGGAGGCATCTTAGGATAACAGCTGCAGATGCACACATTCTGTGGTAAAAACCAAACAAATGAACACACACTGCTCACCCTGATGGTTCTCCCTCCCCCACAGAAAATCCCTGCCATTACCCTGCCCAACTGTAAATGCATAAAAGGAAAACCAAGTAAGAGCAGGTAGCAGTCAGGATATCAGCACAGGCAAAGTACAATAAATGGTCACTCTTAGAGCCGAGGTAAAAGGAATGCTTTGCATTCAGGCTGGGAATTTATTTTAGATGGGACTTAATGGTCAGACTCTGCTTACAACCAAAAGCTGTACAGTTAATGGCTCTATGGAAAACTGCAAGGACGGGTCTTTACTGCCTAAAACACATATTGGTTTTAAAGATGAGCTCAAGATGATTACTTTCACAATATTAATAATTCTGCCAATTGGATTTCCACAAAGTAGATTCAATAAAATACTGAAAATATTTAGTCAATAAATCAATTACACTTCCACTGAGTCTGGCTATCTATAAATTGTTTTCTCATTGATAAAATTCTGTTTATGAAAACCTATTTTCAAGGAAATGGCTCTTAAGATTTTTATTGGAAAATGCTTTGCAGTTAAAACAGAAATGAGAATTAATGGAAGGTCCACAGGAGCCTTATATGTATAAAAAAATTCCACAAACTTTTTTTTGTTACTTGAAGTAGAATGTGATGTCCATGTTTAAAAATACCAAAAAAATGTAAAGAAAATTAAATACCTTCTTATCCCACTAGATGGTGGTGCCTTCAGATTAGGGCTGAGATGCTCAGACAGACAGTGCAGGAAAACTTTTGCTTTCTTTAACTGACCTGTAAATGTGGAGAGTGAGAGATGAGGGTAATCCTGTTCCTCTGGGAATAGTAACAAGCATTTGGGTATAATGACTTACTGAATATACTGGAGTACATGGATTTGTGTTCACAGTGCTTTGCTATGAAGTGTGTTTTAACTTCAATACACATCTAATAGTATTAATTTTTCTTCCTGAAGAAGAAAAGGTGCAAACAATATTGAACCTTAATGATGATTGTATCTCGTGTAAAACAACCTTGTTCCACCGAGGTCCTGGTCCTTTTGCTGCCCTCTCTCCTCAATCAAAATCCAGATTAAAGTGGGGGATCATTAGCAATGACTGCAAATTGTATTCATGGATTTCATTGGAACAAGCTTAAAAGTAGCACTCACATTTTTGTATGACAAATGTACTGCTGGCTTTCAGAAAAGGTATTTACACATCTGTTAGACTGAAAGTGATAGTGCCAAACATGGCAGGTCACATCTCTGCAGTGATAACACAAGTGACATTTTGATGAATAGGAAAAGTAGATGAGACCTTGTTTGAGAGAGTATATTTGTGCTTTAGTTAGCTCAGGCTCTGTAGTAAATGGCCACATCCTTCATCCCTCACGTAAAGCTTGAGCCGGGAGCTTGGGGCAGGTTCTGTGAACTGCAGAGCTTCTCTCAAGGGCTGTGTTTGTCGAGGGCTGTCCCTAGAGGAGGCCCCAAGTCACGCTCAGTTCATGGAGGGAGCCTGGAGGTGCCGGCTCAGCCTGGGCTGGAGCGAGGTTAGAGCACAGAGTATTAAATGTGAGCAGCCAGCAGTCCTGCCCACACACGCTCTCCCAAACCAGCCACAGTTCCCCGTGTCCAGGGCAAGCCTTGGGGACAAACTGCTGGGTGCACACGGTTGTTCCAGAGACCACTCTCCCAAATTTGTGCAAAGCAGTCAGCGATTAATCAGAATCAATGTGTGAGACTTGCACTGGAAAGAATAAAACAAGTCTGAACTGTTTTCATTTTGCTTAAATATCATGATGCGCATGGTTAGTATGAAAAATTTAAGATTAAAATTAAAAGCTGCTTTATGGATGAACAACTCTAGTCAGGTAAGCTCTAACATTCGGCTTTCCAATTTTCTTTTTAAAAATGGTGTAATAGAACAGGAAAGTTAAGGATGACCATGTGTGTCTTGGAAAAGACAGCATTAATCAAGAACCCCAGACTTCTTTTATCGTCCGTAACTGTTGTGCTCAGTGGGTTTTACTCATATCACCCCATTTGTAATACCTGGAGTCATTTAGAAACCAGCCCTCCTTCTGGCACAGTTTGATTCGTGCTTACTTGCTATATGTTCCCTTCCATTTATTCTGCTCCTCCCAGTCTACTCTTTCACTTTTTGATTCCCATGTTTGCAACATCTCCTCAATTTGCTATTTCTGTTGCAGGTAACACTGAACAGCAGCACAATGCTGAGATATGTCACATTAGTGTGATTTCCAAGAAAGATTACAGACCCCATAGTCCCGAGGCTTCCACGTAAGAACATCACGGCCGACAAAGGCTTAATCTGAGAGTTTTTAAAGAGCACTTAGCAGGGAATTCCTTTGTATATACAGAGGACTGAGGCAGAAAAATGGATACAGAAATGGATGTGGATGCCTGGTTCTTCTGTAGAGCTTTAATTATTTTGCATGTTAGAATCTTCCTATCTGTGTTAGGGAGAAAGGATCTGCTCTTACTTTCTCTAGAAAGGTGGGCAGGATTTTCTGAAATCCCAAAGAAGCAAAATTCACTCCAATCATTGTTACTTGCCGCCATTAAGGGTTGAAATGCAGCATTTGCCAAGAGTGCAAGTTCTTCTATTTGATCCCTTTGACTGTACCAGCATAACTGCCAATCACAGGAAATACCTCTAATAACTCTTCCTTTTACTTAATAAGGAATACCACATCTTTAAAACATTAGAAACAGATGTCACTGCATTACTTCACTGCTGATGTATGTAATAGAAATGACACACTAATTAATTTAATGCAGTATAAATGTACTGATTATTTATCATGGCTGACAATAAAATTATGAAAACATTCAATTACAATCAGTGGTAATTCATTATTTATTGATTCTGCGTTATGCACACATTAATACAATACATTTAATCACCTAAGAGAAGGGATCATTTTTCTATTGATACTTAGACATTTAGATTCATCAGTTTTATGTAAAATCCTTGATGTTTAGGTGGGAAGTTTTAATCCACAATTCCAAAAAAACCTCAACTGAAATGTCAGAACTAAATTGAATACAAGTGTCAAGTACTAGTGCATCTAGAAAAATGTGGGCACAAAGAATGACACACTAATTTCAGTCTCTTCTTTTTCTCACGTCAGTGGCCTACATTTGTTAATGTAATTGTGGGTACTCTTTCTCAAGGAATCCAAGGCATTAAACACTAACCCAGCAGATAGCTAATACTGGTTTTTCTTCCTTTTCAAGGTGTTACTCAGAATTAGCACCATCATGGCTTTGCATGCTCAGGACATAAGCTCACAGCTCACTAGGGCAGGGTACCAGCCTTCGATTGGGCCCTGAGAAATGTCATTGTTAAGGATGAGGAGAAGGTTGTTGTGACTCGGACTCCAGTTGGGTTGGAATTCAGAAAAAAAAGGTGTTTCATTTCGTTATGATTAGGGTGCATTGCAAATGCATCTTCCAGTTATTTTTTATCCTTCATTTTGGACCCCAAGTTACCTCTGACCTTTGTAAATCTATGTTCACATTTATTCCCTCCCACTTATTTTAGGGACAATCCAAGTTCTTTAAAAAGTAGTATTTTTTTCCTATAATCTGCTCACACTGGACATACCTCTATGAAGTCCATAAAAAAAATTTTATATTAAAAAAATCACATTTTGATATCTATGGAATTCCTATTTTTATTGTCCTCCCTCACGTATGGCTACGGGAAACTGAGATGAAGCACAAATATCACTATTGAGCTTTCCAGTCTTCTCTAAAGAAAATTATTATTTTTAGTTAATACCCCACTGCTTCACTTAGAAAGCTGTCATCAGTTTTTCTCAGTGTCTCCCCCCTATCAGGTGTGTCACCCATCATTTTCTCCCTGGATCCCATGGAGAGCAGGAGCCATGTTCATGCCAGCTGGCAATAAGTAATTTCCAGAATGCTGCTGACTGGGGCTTTCCTCTCTCCTCCTGCGTCAGGGAAGAGCTTTTTCCCATTTCACTCCAGTGGGGCATATGCAAGGATGATAAAAACAAAAACAAACAAATGAAACCTTTGCTTGACATCTTGCCATACAAACACAGCCAATTTTTGTATAGGATTAATACACAATACACCGATATTTCTATAGCTGCCAGTGTAAGAAAACAGAGTGTTTTGCACATCAGTCAAAAAGGAAGAAAGATAATGAAACCTTACTTTTAAAGTAATATTCTGAAATACTTATTTCAGCTATAGGGAGGCTTAGTAGTTTGTACACATTCAGATTACGTACTGCTGGACTCCATTCAAATAAACCATCTGGATACTTTATAACTGACAAGATATTACTGTATGATTGTTAGGCTTTAGTAACTTCGCCTTGTCTTTAACAAAATTACGGAGAAATAATAATATTCATGGATATAGTTGATTTGTATATGCTTAGTTGAACTGGACAGCTGCCTGGCATTAATTCTCAAACCTTGAGCATTTTCTAAGTTTCAGAGCAGTTCTTCTCTCCATGGACAGTCACCTCTCAAGGGTACTGCTTTTACTACAGCCTTTATGATTTTATATTGCTTCATGCCACTCCAACTCGCTGGGTGTTGATGCGCAAGGCTTCCTCTGGCCTTGCGAAAATTCAGTCTTATTTAGAAATATGTTTAGCTTATGGAAGACATTAAAGTCAAAAAGGAAAAAGAATTCTCACGGTGGATTTTGATTGTCGCATTAATCTCAAAGGGAAAAAGAAGTCTTTAAAAGGGCAGTGTTTGAATCTGATTTATTAAATCTCTTAATAGCAATTATGTTCAGAAAATTAATGCCCAAAAGTTTCTATCTGAAGTCAGTTATTTGTTATTTCTATAATTTCCAGTGTATAAATATCTCAGATGAGTTCAGGGCTTGATTGTACTGAACACTTTGCCAAAGTAAGTAGCTCCTGCCCCACAGAGCTTCCAGTCTAAGGTTTGAGCCTAAAAAGATGCCTGAACTAGTTCAGAAAATACAGGAATTTTGACTGAAAGGTATTAATTTAAACTAAGTCATGTGAAAATTCTGCCTTGGTTTCAGGCAGTGAGGTTAGAGACCTAAAACCAGTGTCCAAGCTTCTTAGAACACATAAAATCAATGGGGAGAAGGGGAGGTTCCTCCAGAGTGTAATTTAAGATAATTTCTGTTCACAAATATAGCAATTTAGTTAGCACACAGTCATCTTCTCTCATCTAAAATGGGATTACTCATAATGCAAAAACATTAAACTTTGCAGAGAAGGTGCCTAAATAAGCAAGCCTGACAAAAGGAAAGAGAAGCTGGCATACACAGGCACTGGAATCATGGAAATAGTGAAATGCTCTGTTGGTATTGTTTGCAGGGTATCCACTTGAAAAAGTTTTGTTTATTCTCTTCTGCTTGCTTTGTTGAATGCCTCAGGAGAAAGCTAAAAACAAACAACAGCAAAAAAGGAGAGGAGTGAAAAAGTTAAAGGACTAGGAAAGAAGGAAGGATAAAGAATGAAAACCAGTGGCAACAAGCAGGCAAGAGGGATCTTGAAACACAGGAAAAACGGAAAGAGGATGGGAAAAGAGGCGTGATATAACAGGGGGAGAGGGTGAGAAGTAAATAACCAATGTAGCCAGTGTGCCCTGGGTCTGCTGGGTGTCTGATCATCCTTCGGCTCCACTTGTTCAGGGACAAGGGACGCACGAGGCTCGGCAGTTCTTGCGTCTCCCGCCCTGCACCGGGTGGAGGAGGCAAAGGCCGTGCCCGGCTCACAAGGTGTTCGTCCATTAAGGTCCCACATGGTGCTTCTGGAGGCTGCGGGAGGAGAGGGCCCAGCGCACTGAACCTAAACCACAACTGATGCCGCAAGACTGGGAATCTAAAGCAACTGCGGGCCCAACCTCCGAGAACGGGCTTTGCCCGGTGTGAGCGACCATAAACTTCCACATGTCGGACACGTCCCTCCGTCCTCCTTGTGCCCGTCTCTGCAGGGGCTCGGGTTGCTTTAGGCCTGACTCAGTGGCCGTGGGCCCGCGCCCCTGTGCCGTGCCGGAGCCACCGCGCTTGGTGCGTTCCTGGTCCGCGTTTGTCTCGTGTACCAAACGAAGCCTCGCATCGCCACCCCCTCTCCCCATTCCCTTCAGCTGTGGCGGGGCACAGGTGTTTTAACACTTACAAACGTGCCAGGGCGCAGCGACCGCTCCGACTCCCTGGGGAAGGAATGGGGACGGCCCAGGCGCTGCCTCCCCTCC
>VXBT01014010.1:378687-518432 GCA_013400235.1 Oriolus oriolus
TTTCTCCACCCCTTTCTCCCCCCCCCCCCCTTCTCTTTGACAAAGACTTAGGGGCGTGATAGGATGAGGGGATGGGTACTGCAGGGAGCAGTGGGAAGGGCGGCCGGGGAGCTGTGGGTGAGGAGCCGAGTGATGCTCCAGGAGGGGTGGAAGGGAGCAGTCGGTGGAGCAGAGCCTGGGGAAGGGCTGGAGATGAGGCAGAGCAGTGAGGGGGCTCCTGCAGGGCAGAACCGCGTCTGAGCCCAGGCAGAGCTCTCAGCTGAGACTCACACGTGTTGAATGTGCTTAAGGACAAGCTCTCCTCACTCTCTGAAAACGTTGTATTTTGACCTGTTCAAGAATAGCAAATCCCTTTACTTTTCATTTGTTTATGCCTCATGAAAATGTCGCTGGTTGGAAGAATCTGCTCACATCAATGTGTTTTGCATTCGCAGTTTCAGGTGTAAGGCATGAGGAGTGTTATCAGCACACCTGAAACTTTGCTCAAGGATTGTAACTTAATGTTAATTGTATTCTGTCATGCTAATTAAATGCTTAATACCTCCTTTTATTTACAGATTATTATTTCCCTTGAACAGTCCATACTTACTGGAGAGAATGTTGGGTAAAAATAGTTAAATACATGAATAATCTAATTATTTTTGTTTGCTGTAAAGTGACCTGTGAAGCACTGCAGTGCATGTTATCAAACAAGTCAAATACAGTAGAACTGTTAAAAGACATGCTCACAGTATTTAGTTCTGTACCTGGAAAGTAAAGGCTTGAAAATATGTGATCTTTCAGAAATACTGCTCTCAACTTGGAAGACTGTGCATTGCTTTTCTAGTTAATATTTTTTTAATTGATAGGGATTTATATGTGTATTTGAATATTGTAGAAATGCTTCAGTAAACTGCCAGAAAAAGCAGTAAGAAATGCTGGGTATCATTATTTTTACTGGTAGTTCCCGTGTAAAGGTTGGCATCTCTTATGTTAGTGTGCACTTTTAGTAATTTTTTTTTAATTGGAATGCAAACCATCAGTTACGTATAACTATAAAAAAGAGAAAAATTCTATTTCTGCTGCCTACTCCATTGCATTTTTAAAATTGAGTTTGTCTACAGAGCTCATAAGAGCTGCAGAGAAACACACCCGTGGGCGAAAGTTTTTTGGTGTTTGTGTTCTGTGACAGGAGTTACTGTGTCCAGCAGCTTTGACCTGTGTATTTTTGTAGTGCATTCACATGTAATGTTTAAATTTTCATCAGCACGTTTACAGAATGTCCCTAAAATGTTTGTTGTTAGCCAGCACCATGCACTCTAATTTGCAGGCAACGTTGGTGAAATGAAACTAACTGCTCATTTCATTACAGGTCCCACCGTCAAGTGGGTACAACATACTGACAAAATCTAGCTCCTGATGGGCAATACTTTAGGAGATTACTTAAATTATGGAGGCATGCTTAAATTTAGTAGTGAAGCATAACATTTACTTAATTAGAAAGAACTCCAACAAACTATAATGAGGATTTATTTTAAAAATGAAATTTAAAACCGTAGTAAGAATGTGTTTGTGACAGTACATATGTCAATCCTGAAAAATAGGATTATATAGGTGTGATCACAACCTCTTCCACAGGGTTCTGTATGTGATGGATGCTATTGGCCACTGAAAAAGCATAGTGTTGGTCTGGATTTTGCAGTGAATAGTCAGAATACTTTCCAGAAAAGAGCATTTCAGTGCATGGTGTTTTTTATGATTTAAAGTAACCAGTTAAGCTAATATTTTGTATTACTTCGGCTATTCACAAACAATAAAAGGCTTTAGAAATGAATTTAAGCAGTAAATGCAGACATTTAATTTTATGAGATAATGAGGGTCTAGTCATGTTGACTATTAAAAGCTACCCTATAGTCAGCAGTACTCTGTCTTTTATTAGGGAACTGATGTCAAGATTATAATTAAAGCAATTCAGCCATGTAGCACTGCACACAGCTTCCTGTGTATTGATAGAAAATGTGGACATAAGATTGTCCATAAACTTCTTTCTCTAACTGGATATTTAGCATGCGTTCAGACTTGGTCAGATTTATGAATTTTGGAGGTGTTAGCATTTTTAAATAAAGATCGATCAGTTTTTCAGTTTTCTTCCTTGGAGAGGAGGCTCATTTCAAACACTCTGGAGAGAGATCACTGGCAAAGTGGATTCTGCTTGAGATGGAGAAAGGAATTTTCCCACTTTTTGAGCAGTGCAGTTATGCTTTTGGAAAAATCCCTCTTTCTTTTTGGATATCTTGAAAGTCTGTGCCTGTTCAAAACTCCTAAAATACTTGAATATTTTCATCAGATGCACATCTAATCTGGAGAACCCTTGATTAAAATTCCCTTCTTTCTTCATAGCACTAGAGCTCCCCATTTGAAGTATAACATGCTTTTCCTCCAAAATGGAGTATTTGTATGATTCCTGCATGTGTATATGCATAATACATATGTAATTTTCTACTGAGACTTCTACAACTGAAAAATACTGTGTTTTTGTAGCAAAGACAAAAAAGCTAAACAATTAGGTATTAATGATATTCTTGTTGCATATTCAAAAGGTCTTTGCAAGCATTTCTTCTCCTTTTTTTCTTTTCACCATTTCAACCTGCAGAACTCTTCACTGTCACTTCAAATCACACAATTCTACAAAGATAAAACAACATTTAAACTCATTTGCTTTGGGAGGAAAATTGAGCATTTGCACCCAATAAGCCTGATTGTGGAACTGCATGCAAATTGTGTTTTGATTTATCTCTTTTGCACTTTTTTCCATTTGAATTGATCTTGCATTAATTTCGCCAAGTGGCTCTGTGAGGCTGCAGATGTTGCCCTGTGTTTAATAAATCAATGAGACAGATCTGAATGAATCACTTCAGATGGATTCTCTGCTCGGTTTGATGTCTAGATGTTATTCTTAGCTTGTTATCATGACAGATGCATTAATGTTCCCATACACTGCCAGCAATGTCAAAGAGATTGAAGCTTTTAAAGTGGCGGTATCCCCTTTTCCCCCTTCTGTTGGAATAACTAAATTGCCTTTAGGAATAGGTCAAAATATAAATTTAATCTTGGCATTATTGTGGGGAAGATGCTAAACTTCTGATCGTATTATAACACAGTCAGGCAAATGCAGATTCTTACAGAATGATGAATTATTCCCAAATAGTGGAGATCAATATTAAAATCTAAACATAGGATAGCTCCTTAATAGAGTAACCACTTTCTCAACATTAATATTTCATTGTAATAGGAATGATACGAATAAATAATATAAGACTAGAACATGTTAAAAGTATTGCTAAAAATAGAATATCATTGTGTCCAAATTGATTACAGACTGAAGTAAGGCTTTTTCTCTTTTTTTTCCCTTCTTTTTCTTTTTTTACCTCATTAAGAATTTTAGTTTAAAGTTAAGTGTATCTGGATTCAACATCTGTTGGATTTAAAATACTTGTTTCTTATGTTTCTGCTACTACTCCCCGTGTAGGGCCAGATCTGTCAGGGAAGTTGTTGATTGCTGTTAATTTTGGGTCAGTTTAGTCTGGTATCCATTATCTTAGACAGAACCTGTGGAACGCAAATCATAAAGGAAGCTGGAATGTGTCTTTGTAGAAAGGTTTTAAATTCTGGAAAGGATTGCACAAAGTGTAAAGTACTCTGCCATGAATAATGAAGATCTATTTCCCACGTAGGCTACGCACAGCTTTCATTGGCTTTTATTCCTTAGTGTTTACTAAACCACTCGTGGTCATCTTTGTTTTTCTTTAGAGGATAAAATAGTATCTTGTGCAATCATTTTGTTAAACCTGATTTCTCTCTGTGGCATTTTTATTTTAATTTTTAAGATTATCAAGACTGTTCCTTTTCCTGATCTTTCCTCCACACAGAAGAACTTTGACTTTTTGTCTTTAAGGCTTCTGAGAATAAATTGGAGAAACTGGCTGTAACGGATCTAGATTTATGTTGGCATTCTTGGTATTCTTGCTCCAGTAGTTCCAATTTGATAAAGGAAACAATATATGTAATAGAAATTCACAGTTTATTCAAATGAGTTTAAGCTTTAGCATTGTTATATTTGCCTTTCTCTCACCAATATATCAATGTGTGGCAATAGCATTATACTCAGAGAGCCTCCAGAAGGGACCAGCTCTGTAGATGGGGAATTATTCTCACGCTGGGGCTGTGGCTGCACGAGCAGCCTCTGTTTGTGCACTGGTTTGAAAGGCAGGGAAAATCAGCTTTGGTAGGACTGAGGAGCACAGCAAAACCCACCGAATTAAAGAATCATGTTTTTTTGTATGGCAGTGGCCTTAGAGTGACAGACTAGTCTCTACCTGCCTTAGTAATTTGGCAGAAAATATTTCAGATGAGCCTTGTGAGATGTTTTAAAGAATTGTTTTGTTTATTTCACTGCTTTCAGGCTGGAATTGGTGTTTTGTAAGGCCTGTTCGTCAGGATCAATATTAAAAAGGTGTTGAAAGCTGGGCTGTGAAGTCCCTGTTTTGACTTTGCTGAGGTGAACCTCCTTTGCATGCCAAGGGCCATTTGCCAGAACAAGGGCAAAGAACTTAAAAATGTTTCTAGGATCTGAGCCCTTCTTGTCAAAGGTGGGACATATTTACTGAATCCTGCATTTGAAAGAATTGCGTGTTACTATCTTTTTGGGTGCATTTTTGTACTTGCTGAATGTAGGATCTTGAATCTCTTTTGTGTCTTTCCAGAGGTGATAATTAAGAATTTTCTGAAGTTACGAACAAAATTATCCAAATCCTTACTTTAAAATACGTGGAAAGTTCCCAGCTGGTTCCTTTTGTAAGTTATTCGTGTGATTATCAGTGTAATAAAGCCCGTAGGTGTATGGAAATGCATAATTTTAATGATTATTTACATACACACTACTGATATCAAACCCAAACATAATGAGGCTGCTTCAGAGTTCCTGCTGTCTGGGATGTGTTCCTTTGGTGTAAGCCAAGGCAAGGTTTTTATATGTCCCGATTAAACCTGCATTCCCAAGCACAAGTCTGTTAGTTAGTAATGATTCTTAGTGATTTAGATTTATCCTGCTTGATATTGGAACTGTCCCTCGGGGCTACATGCTTTTGATCTTTGTTCCCTCTTGGTGAAACAGGGTTATCCAAAGTGACTCAGTAATAGGGTTTCCCCTCTCTCTCCGTTCTACAACCTGTAAGAAACACCGATACCTATTAACTAATGTGCTTTGATACCTACCCCAGAAGGTTCCAATATCCGAATCCTGTAAAGCCGAAATTTCTTTGCTTGCCTTTAATTTTTGGTAGCGCAGCCGTGTTGTTGTTTTGTGTGTGCGTATAAAGTTTATTGTCACTAGCGGGCGTGGCGAGGTTATATTCCCTTGTCAGTACATCTTGACCCGCTGAGCCCGTTTTGCTCATTAAAATAGATTGTCAGAGCCTTTCTTGACTCACTCACAAATACCACTTCTCCAGAAAGTAAGAACCAAACCCAATTAATGTGCTCCCTTTATTACTGTGCAGTGGCTTAAAGTGTGATGTTTAGCAGTGTATTTTGTTCCTACGATAAGGTATAAAATGTTTGACTGCAATTGTGCCTGATGTTATCAAGTTTCTGGAAATTGATATCTGGTACCGGCATTTAACCTACATCCACTCTGTCTGCTATCTGTGGGATGGGTTAAAAAGAAAGAGTAGTATTGATCTGTAGCTGGATTAAAGTTTGAAATCGGCAACAGCATGAGCACAAAAGGCTTTTTTATGATTTCTCAGCTTGCCATTGATCTACCAGTTTTATTGCATTCATTATTTATTAAAAGAATTTGCAAGCTAAACATAACGTTAAGCTAGTTTGCACACGGGGACTGCACTTAGGAAATTGAATGGAAATTGCATTAGAGATGAACATCTGTGCTATTTTTCCACTCGTGTGTTTATGGGTTTGTATAAAAGGTGTATTGGATTAACAGTTATAACCATTATAGCTTGCAGCAATATGTTAGAACCCCAAGCATTTAGTAGTTATTTAAGAAGGAGACTCTTTTTTTCTTGCACTAAAAAGTATGGTAATGCCATGACAAACAGAGCTTTTATTGGATTATTCTTTATTAATGGGTTTTTTACTACTAACGTGTAAAACTTGAGGTATCTTGCTATATTATGCAAGTGCACTATTATCTATGCTACATAAAGCTCCATTAATATTGTCATTAATTGAAAGGCTTCCAGTGACAGTATTAGTTGAGGATTTGGCATGTAGTCACTGAAGTATTGAAATGTATTTTATAGGAATGTAAGTATTGAAAAGATCCTTCATATATGTTCCTTCAGATTTTTCCCAGCGAGGCGACTAGTTTTCTGTCCTCCTTGAGCTGGGGTACCTTCTGTGATGTATCATATCAGTGAATCAGGTGAAAGCTTAAATATTACGAAGTATTTTTCCCTTTCAGTTAAATGGTTCAGTTGCCCTTAACACTGGCTGTAGTTGTGTGTGACATACAAAGTGTGGGGTAGGCCTAGAATTTTGAGGTCATCTCCTGTAATGATTTTAGAGGTTATTTTCTTGATTGTGCTCCTTCTGTAAAACAGAGGAAAAATTACTTCAGGGGCTTTGGGTGAAAAGTGTGTTTGTATAATCAAGATGTTACCTATTTATTTGGTCTAAAAGTAAGTCCAGTCTGTTCATGACTAAAATGTACTGAAATATGTCAGGTTATGCATCACCAGTGCGCTTGCAGATATTCTATTCGAGACTCAACCTGATACATCTCACAGCTTGTGAGACTGGAGGGTTTCCTGTGCTCAGACACAGAAATGAGCTTCATGCCAGGAGGTTGTGCTGCCTCCTTTGAATGCCACCCCCGCATCCTTTTTGTCTCTGGTAGGACGACCGTATTTTGAGCAGAGGTAGCTCTGATTTTTCTTTGAAAGAATCTCAGAGCTGGTTTTCAGCAGCATTTTGCATTCAGTCTTCTTAGTCTTCCTCGCTGTTGTTCCCAGCCATAGGCTTCTGTGATGAGAGTTTTCATATTCTGTCAGATAACATATTTCAGCTCCCGTGTAGATGAAAGTGGGAGTTATATTTAATACAGGACTTACACCATTAGTATATACACATAATCATTGATAAAATATTTACATACATGCAGATTTATATATGATGCAATTTAACCAAGGCTGTCAACTATGGAAATCAACCTTGATTTTTGGAAAATTCGCTATACATATTTATAGGAGAGGGAGACTTTAGAATAATGCGGAAATTTAGTTTAAATTGCATTTGCTATTGCCATGAACTAAAATTGCTAAATAAATTTACAGGGCTATATGGGCTACCTTGGTGTCCCTACTGAAAGTCTTTACTTTTTATGCTTGTCATTGTCACGTAAGTGAGTAACTTTATCAACATGTAATGCAATTCTGTCCAGTCCAAGGCAAGAGAACTTTTTGCCTGGGATGCCCTCGTGGTATTTTAAATCAACAAAACATCAAGACGTTTTCTTTCCTGTTTTCAAGCCTGAATGGACAGTGGAATTAGGACACTTTCTATTTTAAAAACTTCATCAAAGTTACTTCATGCTTTGTGTACAGTTCCAAATCTAACATATTTTGCAGAATCACAGAACTGTTGAGGTTAGCAGGGTCCTCTTGATGTCATCTTGGTGCATTTTGAGATCGTGGCTATCCCTGTCTCTGGACAGGTGTGGACTGGATGGATGGAGCGCGGGTGAGGAATTGGCTGGATGGTCACGCTCAGAGCCGCGATCAGCTGCTCGATGCCCAGGTGGTGCCCGGTGGTGTTCAGGGTCGGGACTGGCACTGGTGCTGCTCAGCACTGGTGTCTGTGACAGGGACAGTGGGATGGAGCCCTCAGCAGCAGCCCCGGGCTGGGTGGGGTGGTCACACCCTGGAGGGAAGGGATGGGTCCAGAGGGGCCTGGACAGGCTGCGGAGGTGGGACTGGGCAAACCTCACGGAGCTGGAGAAGGCCAAGTTCAGGGTGTTGGTTGCCCAGAGAGGCTGTGGCTGCCCCTGGATCTCTGGAAGTGTCCAAGGCCAGGTTGGATGGGGCTTGGAGCACCCTGGGATAGTGGAAGGTGTCCCTGCCCCGCAGCAGGGGGTGGGTTGAGATGAGCTTTAAGGTTCCTTCCGACCCAAACCATTCTGGGATTCTCTGGTCTAGACCAGTTCCTCTGTCTCCGCAGGGTCAGCTGGAGTTGGTTGTCCTGAGCTGTCTCCAGTTAGATTTTGAATATTTGCAAGAATTGACACTTAGCCTTTCTGGGCAACCTATTTGCAGAGTAGAAGTAACTGTGCTGTGGAAGAAAGATTTTATTGGGATGGCTGGATTCCGTGGGAGCTGGGAGTAGGTGTCACAGGCAGCCGCTGCTGGGGTTGCTGCCCTGCTGCCGAGTCACTCAGGCAGCTCAGTACAGACACGCTGCTGCTGTGCTTCTCCTTCCTGGGAGTCAAACATGGCATCTTGTGCCGTCTCTGTCTCACAAATGGTTTCCTGAGATCCTGTGTGTGTGTGCTGAGGAGCTGACTTGTCCTATTCCCCACCACCCCTAGAGAAGAATATTTATGTATTTGTAATTAAAAAAGTAAAGATGGCTGTAAAGAAAGCTCCTGGCACAGAGGTTGTGCCAGTAGGGGGATTTAGTTACTTGTATGTTACAGTAACTTAAGAGTTGCTAATTAAGAAGATAAAGCTAGTTGAAAGAAAAAATATTTTGAGCTTCATTTAGAACCTCTAATCAGCATGTTTAAAATGTTATGCATTGTGCTTTTTCTTACATGTGTAGCGGTTGTTTTTGCCTAGTGCAAGTTTTACATGCTGGCTAATAGACTGTTTTGATAACAGTTCATCAGAGAATGTCCTGTGCCTGTGAAATGTTATCCCTGTTGTTTTCTGGGAGGCTGATGAAGGCATCTCTTTGGGGCTGCAGGTGTCTGCAGCTGCCTCCTCTCCTCCTGGTACTTTTAAATGTTGTGTGCTGAAGGAGGGCAATTTTCTAAAGAGCTGCTGCGATAATACTGAAAAGTAGAGGCAGGGAAAACATCAAGTATTTCCAGTGAGACTTAAAATACATGTCTAAACAAGAAAAACCGAAACCCCTCCCCCAAACACATGAAAACTCCCAAAACCAACAATAAAAAACCAGAGCAGAGCAAGATAGTAAAGTGCTGGCGGTTAGACAAGAGCAGAATATGGACACTGAAACAGGACCCAAGGTAATGAACTCGGTGTTCAGTTCCCTTTGTTGTATGAGCTTGCTGCTGAAAGATGTATTTGTAGATTGGGGAGTCTTCTGGCTTGTAAGGCTTTATTTGTTGTTTTTTTTAATATGGCAGTTCATGTATCTGATAGGTGACTTACCAAAATACCTCGAGCTGAGCATCCCGCCATTACAAAACCATTTTTACACTCTCGAAGGCTGTCTGACTGTTTGCAGAGAGCTCAGTCCGGGCTGGCTGTGCCTTTTGCTGTCCTGCTGCATTCCAGGTGTGCGCTGTGCCCAGTGCTGTGCCCATGTGCCAGGGCTGATGTGCTGCTCTCAGCAGCCACAGCCACCGTGCCTCTTGCAGGAGCCCTCAGGAGGGGTTTGAGCAGAATTGTTGCCCTAACATGCTGCAAACCTCACTTGTTCTCATGGTCAGCAGTGCTGAGGAGCATTAATTGATGCCACTGTTGTATGAGCTAAGATTTCTTGTCTCAGAACCAGAATCACCGTCACTTCTTTCTGCTCTGTTTTTATGAATTGCCTTACTTGTTCCCCAGCTGATTTCTGTTTCAAGCAAATCCTTCTTCCTGGAACTTAGGAACATTTCTGTCTTGGAATTTCATGAATAACTTTTCTCTTGCGTGCTAAGCTAGAGGGTTTCCGCTCGTCCACTTATCTTGCCCTTTTTAAATATGCTTTCTTCAAAATTTTAGTTTGCATGTCCCTCTCCCACCCTGCAACCACAGCCTTCTAATAAACTGTTCCATCTTAGTTATTTGTCCTTAAAGGAGAGACTGTCTATTCCTGTTGGTGTGGAAGCAAAACAAAAAATACTGGTGAGACATTTATTGTGGTCATCTTTCCTGAGTAATGCAGTGAGTGAAATAGAGTGGTTCAGATTATGGCTTTAGATTTTGAAAGACATTTTGAGAACTTGCCTTCACTGAGTGAAGGTCAGTTGAGTGATTGAGTTCTTTGCACTGGTATATTCTGATCTGGATAGAAACCCTTCATAAGAATGTTTTTTCTTCATTCATATGAAGTTTCTGATAGTATAAACACCGTATTTTTGTTGTTTTTTTTCAAACTTAGCTATTAACAAGAACTTAAATGCCTGGCAGGAATGAGCATCTCTGCTGCTCAGTCTCACATGTAAGCCAGCTACGTAAGGGGCTCATTCTACCAGCACTGCATTTCATTTCAGTAGTGTGTTGTGCTAGGGTCTGAACCTGTCTGTTCTGTGATGATCATTTGCCCCCATCCTTTACTGTTGCAGAATTTCTTTGACGTCTTCAGGTACTTGTGGCTATGCAGCCTTGCCTTTCCCCCTCATCTAGCTTGACCTGTCATTCACAAAAACAACACAATAGCTAAATACACAAACAGCAGACACCGCTCGCAGGTTGCATTTGTTGTGTTGGTCACTGAATTGTCTTTACAACTTTAGAAGTGTCTTTTAAGCTCAAAAAGTTTAAGATTTTCTTGACCATATTTTGATATTAGTGTTTGTTTGTAGGGGTTTTTTATGCTGATGTTCACTCTTCTGCTTTTTAGTTAGAAGCTCTTTTTAGCATCTTATGCACATGAAGTAGTTTATCTGATGACGTCAGATTGTTTCCAGAATAATCCCCTGTAGTGTCTAGTGCTGTGAGAATTTGAGTGATAGTAAACAAGTTTACAGACAGTAGGTGGGCAAAGAGTATTTTTATTTGAGTGCTTATGTAGATTGCTTAGTTTGGTTGTATGACAGTGGACAAAATTTGAAAGTTCCTTTTTTTTCACTATGTCCTGACCCAACCATTGCTTCCCATGTAAGACTGCAGAGGACACTGAATGAACACGAAGGCTTTGGGTCTCTCATGAGGGAGGAGATTGCTTTGCTTTGTGTTTCTGACTCATTGCAGGTGAAATTCCGCAGTGGAACCATTGCAGAACCAGAGTTTTCCAACTGATTTCAGTGATTTTTGGATCGCCAGCATAGAAAGCATCCAAAACTCAGTGTGTATCCATGAATTAATCTGTAAGTTACTTGGGTCCACATCCAGAAACATTTCGTGCAAATGTGGAAGTGGAATAATGAAACAATCCTTGGGACATCAGTTGTATCCCCTATGTATTTAGCTAATCTCATATTTGGATAGATTTTTGTTAATTAAGTCCATATACTTGGATGGGAAATAAACATAGAGAAAGTTCATAGCGGAACCACAAACCTTTCCAGTAAAGATTCAGTGTATCTGCATTTTTGGATGAAAGGCACTGCAGGGCTAGGAGCAGTGAGAGTCAATAGGTGTTTATTTACATTGCCTGGTAAATGCTTGTCAGGAATCAGGGATTTCAGGGTGGATAGGAATATTCACTTTTTCCATTGAGGGAAGCGTTTACCAGTGGTGATAAATAGAAAACATTTTCAGTGGAGTGAATAGCATGAACTTGTTGCTGTGCGTATATTGTACATTGCTGATATTGAGAAATCCTTGAAGCATAATCATATTTCATGTATTTGAGACTGTCTTGATTATTTTCAATTGAGGAGTGGGTTTTAATATTCCAAGTGGAGGTGACTGCATGTAATGAATAGTGAAAAATAATTTCATGTACCTTAACAGTTTAAAAAGTAGTAAACTGATAATTATTATGTATTTAATTAGCACGTACATTTCATGAGGATTATGGTATCATATGTAGCATCCTGGCTATTGAGCCAAATCTTGATTTATTCTTGCAGAATTCAGAAAAGACTGAAAACATGATGAAGGGTAAACCACCAAGTCCCTGTATTTGTGAATACTGTCTAAGCCCAAATGATGGTTGTTGGTTGGAAGCCACATGCACCTGGCTTTTCTGGGAAATCCTTGGCACTCTCTGAACAGGAATGGTCATTGGTGGCCTATTCATGACTCTGATTTTGGTGGAAAATTCGGCCTTGTGTGTCATTTAGACTTTGTGACACGTGTAGCCTCCCAGGGCCTAATGACTTGTCTGCAGATGGGCTGTTATTTATTACAGTCATGTAGAATAAAATTGATTGTCTTCTAAAATTAATTTTTCATTTGCCTCCAGCTCTGCTTTAATAGAGGACACACAGTTGCCTGTTTGCAGAAATACTGTTTAATCACATTAATATCTCAGCCCCCCAGGCTGGTGAAGATAATTGTACAAACGAACAGCAAAATCTGTATCTTTAACTTCTTTTTATGATTAAATTATGCAAATGACTTATCTCCTGCCCTTCCAAGCACTAATCATCTAATTAGGAATGATGTGTTAAAGGGATGGTTTTGAATCAGGAGAAGGGGAGAACGGAGGAAGCAGAAAATGGGACCTGACAATGAAACTGCTGAAAGTACTATAGCGGTACAAGATAAATTTGTGTATATGTTCAAAAAGCAATAATAAAGGCTTGCTGTGCTATTTCTAGTCGTGTTTTAGTACTGTTTTTCATAAGAGGATAATTCTTCTGTCTGATCTTTGCCCATAATTTTCCATGTTAACTTTAAATTCTATATTATTGTTGTTATTGTTAACTTCGTACTTTCTCTTCCAGTTCTCCTAAACAATGACTGCAAGTGTCTCTGCATTTGGTTTTAGTAATAGAATTGTTTGAAAGACAGAATATGTTTATTTGTAGTTTGTTTTTTATCATTGCAGTGGTAGATGTCCTGAGCTTGTCAAATACTTCATGTATCTCAGTCTCTCTTTTTTGAGTACTTAACTGCTGGTTAAAAAAACCTAACAGCTTTGCCTTTTAATACGAAAATGCAAGTGTCCAAGTGAAGAGGGTGCTCATCTCTTCAGTGTCCTGTGCCTAGTTTGTGGCGTTTCCCTTTCAGTGAAAGCCGTTATGTTTAGATATTTAGGAAATCATGAATTTATATTTTAAGCATATTTATGTGAAATAATCATGCCTTGACCTCTCCAAGAGCTTACAGCTCAGTTTGCTTTGTTTCTTTTTTCTATTCCATGAGCAAAATCTGGTTTTTGTAAGTCAGGCCTCAGATCCTCCTGCTTAAGGCACATTCCCACATCGGGTCCAAACTATCAGTGTGTTATTGCTGTGGATAAAGGTACAACAAACCAACTCATACCAGGTGATAGCCCTGAGAGCTTGGTAACGTATTTGTTCTTGTTTTCCCTTTACTCAATTATTGCTGTACTTTCTATACATGAATAAAGTGCAGTTAACCAATAAAATAAGAGTTTTCTAGGGACAAACTGAAATTTCAGGTATTCCTCCATGAGAATGGTTTAATTCCTTTATAAATGTGTGAGTATTCGTGCATGAGAGTATATGGATTCATAGGATGCCATATGTAGGTAACCAGTACCTTCCACGCTCCCTAAGACATCTTCCAGCATCTTCCTCAGTCATTAAGGAGCCTCAGCTTCCCTGCCTGAGTGTCGGGCTTGTGCCCCTGTGTCTGTCAGACTCGGCTTTACTGATGCAATCTGAGGAGCTGAACTTCCCCAGGAAGGTGTGAAACACTTGTACAAAGGTAGGTATCCCCCAGGAGAGGCCAAAAGCAACGATGACAAAATAATCTTTTCGTTAGTGCTTAGGTGGGTGTCACGGGGATTTAAGAAGGATGAAAAACCTCACATAAATGAATTTTGAAAAATTAAAATGCTGACTGGAGCAGATAATCTGGCTTTTCTCTGTTGTTTTTGGATGGTTCAACATAAAGGATGCAAGTTCTGACACAGCTTCCATTTGTCTGACACAGACTTAAATTGCTGGTGGAATGTTTTCATAAACACTTCATGGATTGGGAGGCTGCATTTCTTTCTGTACCTTCCAGACATAGGATTGAATTAAATCAGTTCACGTCTATCTTTGTATGTATTTTTGTAATTATCCCCTCAAATTCTTCTCAAAAGGAGAGAAGAGACCACCTTGTTGAAGAGGTCTTGCACAAGGTATTTGTGCTGGAATATTTGCGTAAATAATTTCGGTACACGAGGGCTACATACGTTTTGTAAGAATTATAGGAGACTTAAAAAGAACATGGGATTTCTTATTGGACTAAAAAGTTCGGGGATCCATCAGGGATTTAAATCGCAGTGAGGGCTTTGAGCAGAACTGTTCTTCTTTGGGTGGGAGATCTGTGATAATTAAGGAGCAAACAATCCTAGACTACTTTCTTTTGTTTCTTTTAGATTGGCTGGATCCAGTTACTCACCACAAGAAGAGATAAAAATAGAGGCTTTGTACTTAGGCTGATAGTGTGTGATAAGTCAATGGAGAGTGCTGGACAGCATCCAGCTGCCATTCTTTACATGGCTGAATTTCCTAAGACTGATGGCTTTTGGCCGAGGTGTTTTAGTCTGTAGGACAGTGGTACTGAGGTCAGGATGTCTGAGATGGGCACCTGCTGAGAGACCATTTGTAGGTGGTTTTAGCATCAACAAGGAATCTAAAAATCCTTGTAGTCTGTATGGGAAGGTGTCTGTGGTATGGCTGTCGATGAGCGTAGTGCTGACTGGTTCAGAGCCTTGGCTGGGGTGAGCCACACATTACCTCGTGGCAGTGGGGGGATTGTGGTCTCTCCTAGACTGCCTCCTTCTTGGAAGCATGAAATTATCAAAAGGAGAGGGGCTTTACTATAGAGGGCATAAGGTTGTTTCCATAAAAAATTCAAAGAACTATAAACATATGAGGCTTTGGTTAAACGATTCTGTGGAGTTTCCCCAAGTGGCACCTGCTGAGAGACCTTTTGTAGATGGTTTTAGCATCAACAAGGAATCTAAAAATTCTTGTAATCTGTAGCCTGTGTTTCCCAGCTCTTAGGCAGAGGCAGATTGGAGGAAGGTAATCTTCAGTGAGGACTTGGGTATCTTTTTCTTGTCTGTGTCTGCACATGCTCAGGGCTTTATCTTACCCAGCCGCTCATTCAGATGTTTTTCTTATCTCTCCACTGGGCAGTTTGCACTGAGTAATGATATGTGACAACAGATGGTAGATGGTGAATTGTTTTATGAATTAAGTTGGTCTTGCAAGGAGTTGAACAGGAAAGAATTCTGTTAAGACTTCACAATTAATAGGTACGGTAGAGGAGCCATCTCATTATTTTTCTTGGTGTTCAGAAAGTATTAAGTCATTTAAGTTTACTCCCATGGGTTCCTCCTCCTGGTGTTTGGAGTGCTGGGCTTATGTAGAGTGACCAGTTTTCTGTGCTGAGATAAATGATGGCTGCTAAAATATCCAGCAGCCTTTCTTAACACCATCAAATTGTGACGTCCTTTAAATGTGAGAGAATTTAAGCCAGTCTTGACCTCTCTGATTACTGCCCATGCAGGGCACCGTGAGAGAAGTGGAGATGAGTGTTTCAATTACTGTCATACCTTACTGGTCTTGTACTTTTTGAAGGAAAGGATTATTCCCAAGTGAACATCAGGAAGATTCATACCTACTACTTTTTTCCTTCTTCTTTTGTTGTGACTTTTCTTTCTCTTATAATCATTCAAGGTAAAGGCTATTTCAGTATTAATCAACTTAAATATTAAAACAATTGTTGCACAGAAAACTAAACTCCTTTGCCATTCCTCTAGCATGATCTTAAAGTAAATTCCTGTGTCAGTGGTAATGTCTAGGCCAACTGTGACATTTAGGAGCAATGAGAGCTCTTAAAGGGAATCGTCATAGCTATTGATTTGTCTTCTAATTTCAACTTAATTTAGTCTGGAAATCCAGATGAATTCCTTTCTGTGGTCTTATTGTGGGTTGGGGTAATTGAATATTTTTGAAGAAACACATAATCCTGTCACTGGGCTGAAGTTTTGGCAAATACTGAGAAATAGTAGAGCATTTAAATATCCAAGGCTGCAGACTGTCAGTGTACATTATATGATGCACAGTTTCTGGAATTACGGGTAATACGGAATAAAGCCGTGTTGGTCAAGTTCCCTTGACTTCCCAAGAGTAGTGTGAAGATCTTTCTTCACCCATGTGGTCGAAGCTCCAGTTTGATAAACAGAAAGCAATGGTCTCTGCTTTCCATGGCAGTAGGGTGCCCACTGCTTCGTGTCTTTCTCGAAGCCTGATAGTGCATGAGCATGAAATGACACAGTGAGCATATTTGTGTGGTCAGTTTAATAGATTCCCATAACTCTGCAATTTCTTAAAAGTTATAATCTTTGATCTTGGTTTTTTCAGAAATCGCTGAACTTGTACTTTTGATGACTCACAGACGTTAGAGAGGTCAGCTTTCTTCATGGGCCTGTGATTAGCTGCCCGTGACTCAGTGTTGTTCAAGCTGGAGTATGCAATGGTTTTCAAATTGCAGCTGTATGAAAGTGTTGTGGGAAAGTGTGTGGAAAAACCAGTGGAAACACTGGGAGGATGCACATCCCCCTCTAAACCGTGGAGGCTGTACATAGGTTACCCTTGGAGTGTACATTCTGCCAAAGTAATCTCTCTGGATCGTGTTCATATTCTGCATGTTTTAAGAGTCAGGAGACCTAAGCAGTCATTAAAATAATTAGTAATGCATAAGAAGGTGAAGTTGGGATTTCAAGGCTGCACAGACACGTGGGTTAATACTTCTCTAGGAATTGCTGTGGTTTCTGCAGTCCCTGGTGTTGACAAATCCTTGTTGTCAGCCATGTATCATGGGATGCAGGGCTGGGGAAGGGTTATTCTCGTATTTTTCAAGTGGATTCTTTGGCCAGTGTACTTGGTCTGCTTCTGTGTGTGCAGAAGATATTTAGTATTGTAATTAATATCTCAAGACATTAATGTCTGATTTTGGCAGTGGACAGAGTAGTAGTTTGGGGGTAGTTAGGGTGCTTAAACTGCATCTCCCTTTATGAAGCGTGCTGGTACATGTGTCTTCTCTTCACTTGGCTGCTAAGCTTCAACCCTCTGCCAGCAAATAGGGTGAAATAGTAATGGGGAGCATCAATTCTGGATCCATTTAAATAAAAACAGATTGCCTGAGGGCTCTTTATGTAGTTACTTTAACTCAGAAAATACTAATATCAGACATATCACTAGTGGGTCTTGTCTCTTTACCTTTGAGATCAGACTCATGTCCCTAAACCTGTACAGGCAGCCTGCTTGTAAAATTATCTATCTGAGTAGGTAGGTAGCAAGGAGCAGCATGATTCCCAACAAGGGATTGATGGAAATTATGTGGAAAAGTCTGTGGGACAGACAGCAAGCAGTGGTGTGTGACTCTGTAGATTCAAGGGGCGCTTTCACCTTGGAAACTCTGAGGGGAAGAGTGAAGGAATGGGAGCAAAGATATCCAGAGCATTGACCGTGTGATCTTTTTTTTTTTTTTTTTTAACCTCTCAACCCTGAAAAATTCTTATTTGATGGCATAATATATTCACCTTGGGTAAGAATTAATTAAAACCCAAACTAAACAATCACTCTGTGGGTGAATGCATAATATGTAACACACATGTAATAGTCTAGAAGAGTAAGGTATGTATTCCATAGGGCAGTTATTTTGGGCTGGAAGGCTGCTCAGATCCTAGTTTAGGTGTTAAAAACGAATTTTCAGGAATGGAGTAATTTTTTGTGTAGCAAAATACAAACTTTAAAGGGAAGAGCCTTTCCCTATAGGACGTTTTAAATAAATTTTTTATAACTTATTTTACTGAGGTTGTTCCACAGCTGGTCAGGCAGGAGCTGGTTCCATTCCTGGTTGGAGCCCTTGGACAGGAGGAATTGGTTTGGTTTTCTTTGAATCCACCTCACTTGATGCTGTGGAATGAGACTCATGTATCTTCTTTTAAGATTTTGCTGAACTGAGGTTGCATTTGATTCTCGAAATCAAAGCATTTTTTAACAGGTAAAAATTCCCAGAAACTTATTATGCCTTGACAAAATGATGTAGTATGGATTGTTGCATGAGAAATTATTATTTTATTTTTCTATACATGCACTCTGTTTAAACTCTATATGTATAACTCATAAACTAAATTTTAAAAAAGAATGTTCATTAATCATAACTAAGCTGTATTTGCATTTCTATGGCACTTAGTGTTGTGGTAATATCAGGAATTCCCCAAGGTGTTAATTCTCCCTGGGTACTGCATGTTAAACTGCTCCAGTAGTTTATGAATCTCAGATCTTGATTTTCAGGTAATTGACAAAAAGCATGAAGAGCAGATAGATCCCCAGGGCCCCTGAAATTCTCTTGGTTACTGGGGCAAGAGGAATATTTCAGTGGCTGGTTTGGAAAACTTCAGCCAGAGTCGCTCAAGGTCAAAGCAAAGTTGGACACATCCGAGAAGCAAAAGCTAGAGAGGCAACTCTTCCTCATACCCTGAAAATACAGCAGCGTAGAAGCTGCAGCTTTACAGAACTCTGTAATAGTAACTCTATTTTATTATGGGATGAAGGTGAAAAATACTTCCCAGATTTTCCCTTTTATGTTTTCATCATAACAGCAGCCTTAAATTTTGCTATAGGAAAAAAAAAGAGGTTTTTTATCTCTTTATTCTCCTAGTACCAACAGTCTGTAGCTGGGAGTTTCTTCTTTTTCAACCCTTGTTACACTTAAGAATCCATGTGTGAAATTTAAAAGATTGATAAATTCAGTCTCTGGATCTTTGTCCTAAATTAATTTATCTTTTCAAACATTTATATGCAAACTTAGTTGGAAGTAAGATTAAGAAGTCCAAACAAGTTGAGCTTGTCACATCTACTGTTATGTAAAAATAGGACTTCATGATATTACAGCAACAAATTAGTGGTTTATTCCTGGAACAGGCAGATCATCTTTCTCACTCTAGTCTGATTTTATCATTTATAGTTCTGAGAATATCCCATATAATTTGCACTTTGCAGATAATGTAGACTTCTGAAGATTTTCATCCTGGAATTTGTATTTTGTTTCTGTGGTAAGAATCCGAGAAATAGGCAACAACCCTCTCATCATTTATGTATCGTGACCCAGCATCTCGGAGCCTTGGGCTATTATTTCAAAATCCAATATATTCAAACTTTGGCCTCAGAGAGCAGTAGGATCAGTACACAAGAACAATAGAGTGATAAATATAGATTTTTCATTAAGGAAAAGACCATATCCTGTCATTTTTGAATCAGTGTTGGAAGGAGGATCTGAGGATTCATAGCCTCCTATAGGCTCGGGCGTTATTTTTGTTCCAAAAAAGGACTTTTACCGGCCTTTTCATGTCGCTGTGAGCGAGGCACGGCCGACACACAGAAATAAAATTTTAATATATGCTAAGGGAGGGGTGCACTGACGCTGTGACAGTAATTTAACGCGAGTCAATGTGGAGCCGTGCGTAATGAGCGGCGAGGCGCGGAGCCCTGCGCGTTCCCGGGGCCGGAGCGCGGGGCCTTGGCTCGGGGTGAGCCGCGCTCGGGGAGCTGGGCTGCCTCTCCTCCCTGCACGAGAAATCTGCTTTTGTGGTCAGCTTGTGCACAGTGTCGTTCTCTGAAGCACAGAAAGCCCGGATTTCTAAGAGAAAAGTTGGGCTCCTGGATGGGTGGCATATGCTTTTAGGCATCTCCTGGATACGTGTCCATATGTACGTGGATGCACACCACCCCCATGGAGAAGGGGGAGCTGCTTAAGTCCTAGAAACTGCTGAACTCCTCAGAGCTGTTAACACATGTTATATTCTGGGAGGCTTTCTGATTGTCGGAATGCTTTTCATTTGAACAGATTTTCACTCGATTTCCTTAAATAGAGCAGCTGTGATAGTGTACAAACAGTCAAAATTTATGCTGAAAAAGTAATTCTTGTGCTGTTTGTTTCATTCTCAAGGAAACAATTTATGTTCTCGTTTTGAACCCAACAGTCTGATGCTTGTTACTGGAGAATGCACCGAACAGTGAAAAGTTTTGGTTTGTGCAATAAATTTAAGAAACCTGTGATTTTTGCTGGGCTCAGATGCCCCAAAAGCACATTTGACCTCATCTGTCACTACGTGTGTACCTACTTAACCACACGTACTTCAGATTTGAATGTAAACAGCACTGCTGGGGAGGGCTTGGGATGGACTTTGTGTGTATGTGGAGATTATATATTGCTGTTGTACCTTTTGGAAGTTTACAGAGGAGACCTGTGTTTGATTTGGTGGGAGGGAGGGCGGAGGTGGAATGATAAATTATGGCCTTGCTTTCCAAGCCCTGACAGGGAGATGCTTTATTCTGTATTGTTATCAATGAGAAAATAAAATTACAAAAATAATATTATTTCAGAAGTTTTCTGCTTGCTTTTAGCTGACAGGTCTCAAAGTGGATATAGCTTTTTCCACCTGCAATCAAATGTAATAAACCATCTTCACTGCAGAAGTCAAATTCCTGGGAAAAAAGAAGTTGGAAGCTCACACTTACACCATAAAACCTTGTTTATTGCGCCCATCAGTCTTGGAAGATATGCCCCACAATGGGGTTTGGTAAAGCCATTACAAGGTGCCGTATGAGTTCCATTTGCCTACAGTAAATAGAATGTCAGAAGTGTCAGGGGGAAATAAATATCGGGCTGGTTAAAAGGGAGCAGAGATGGCTCAAAGCATCATTGAGAGGATTGATTTATCTGGCATGCTGTAATGACTGCAGATGTGGATCTGTTATTCTAGATGAGCAATGAATTTGATGAGCTGATAACACAGGGCCAGAGAGGCCTGGTTTTAATTACTGATGAGGAATTTATTTGTGAAGCACTGTGATTTACTGAGGGTTTGTTCTGTTATTGACAGGTGACCTTGGGGCTTTTCTCTTTTGATGAATAAAAAAAGCGGCATTTTTTAAAGGAAAACTGTTTTATCAGTGCTGTGAATACAGCGAGGTCATTTTAGATAGAGTATTGTCTTTCAAACCATCTTTATATATAATTATTTTTTGCAGCAGTTGTTAATTGCCTCTCTCATTGAGATTGTTGTGTATGCTACACTTGCTACTTGAGAGACACTAATTCTGGTGCAGATTGTTGCTAGCAAGAATATGTTGAGCAGAACTTTGTGGTAGAGATCTTAAAGCAAATAACAAAAAAGTCAAATTAACCAAGTGTATGTCACTGGGTTGTTCAGCTTTTCAGCTGCATATCTTACCCTGCATGTATTAATTTTACTGTTCTGATTTTCCTTATAAACCACCAGGGGGAAAAAAATTGAGAATTAAAAGTCTTTTTGTTTGTTAATCTGTCTGCTTGGGTTTATTTTTTTTTTAGTAAACATATTGTCTTAATTATTTTAAGCAGCCATTTGTTTGAAATTGTGTCCATCAGGATACACTCTTTTGTTAGGCAAAAAGTTATTGATATACCTGTTATTTTTATATGCTTAGTTTACTTCATTTTCTCCCACAGAATATAGTTTTCTTCTGGATCTCTACATACAGTGGGAATTTTACTTTTGACTTCTGTGCTTACGCTCTTAGTTCTGTGCTGCACTTGCAAATTAACATCAGGATAAATTAAAGTGGTTTCCGTCTGAACTGTGTGCAGGTACTGTAGATGTTTTCCAGTTTATAGATACTGTTTGCTCTTAATTAAGTTTTTTTTTAACAAAGCAGGAATTCATTTGGACTCAGCATTTTGTAGATGATGTCTTGATGAATGCATCTATGATTTTAGATGTGGAAGAACGGAGAGAAGAATTAGGAAAACAGAAGAGAAGAATGTTCCTTCATTTTTTATGTGAAGACATAACTTCTGGAGACATTAGAGAAGAGAAGGGAACAAAGATCACTTGATTAAATGCAGAATGACAAAACTCAAACCAAACCCACCAAAACCCCCTTTGAAGCAAACACCTCCCCTTTCCCTCTGCCCCATAGTGCAGTTTTGTTCCCTTGCTTTTTCTGTGGGATTTTCCATGGAAAGGGAGCAGTTAGCTAATCACGAATAACATGTATCTTATTATAAACACTCGCTGTTTAGCTCTAGGGATAGTATTTCAATTAAATGCATCTGACAATTTTAGATCTACTCATGACTTAAATATTGCAATTAAGCAAACTGCAGTTAATAAGAGTATAAAAGAGTGTTGTTTTGTAGATTTACTGGTTTTTGGTCTTTCTTGGTAAAACCAGTGTGTTTTTTAAACCAATTAAGTATATTTCACCCATAAAGATGAATATTTGCTTAAGTAACAACAAAAATCTGTCTCCACTTGTTTCATGGGACTCAGTTCAGAATACTATGTGGGACTTCCTTGATACAAATGAAGTGAAGAGAGATCGATTGAATGAGTTTTCAGCAAGGGTTTGGGTATTTTTGTACAATCATTGCCAGCCCAAATTTTGGTCTGGTAGGTGACCTGCAGCTGCTGAGGTCGCTTGATTTTTGTCATTGATTACAGCAGGAGATGGCTGCAGGCCACAATTCAAAGCAATTGCAATGCTATTTATAAAATTGGGGTTTTTTTAAATCACTTCTCACGTAGCATCTTAACATGCACAATAAATATAACAGAATTAACAGACTTGGAAGTTTTTATAGCTTCTGTGGGACTGGGCTGAACTTGGAGACAATGCTCCAGAAGACACATTCCTTATTGCTGCTTTCCCGAGTGCCAGTCTGTGTTTTGTGTCACTGTAAGTAGCAAGGATGGAAGGGACAAATAAGCTGTTGTATAGGAACTCTGCTTGTTTGGAACAGGGTTTACTTTTTTTTTCTCCCTCATGGATAATTAATGTAGTTTTTATTTTAAGGTTACAGTCTGCTGCCGAATTGCTTCTTGCTCTTGTGGGAAGGTTCTGTGATAGTTGCGTGCGTGAAAATAATTTCTTGAACAAAGTTTGCATTATAAATTAGCTGTGATTTTTTTCCTAATTTCATGCCCTTCTGTGAAAGCCATTTTACTCTGTGTATCCCGTGCTTCCAAGCTGTTGGTATGAGGGAGTTGGTGCCTTAAGTCCCCTTTCATCCCTGCGTGGCCACTTTGTGATTAGTGTTTAATGCCTCCAGCTTCATTGTCTGGATTTACTGATGCCGTGGGGAAGGAGCGAAACTTGTGAATTCCAGCCCACTACAGGGAGCTGTGTTTGGAGAGGAAAGTGCAGCTTGGGTCTGACCTGCAGTGGCTGTCCAAGGAGTGCTGTGTTTTAGTTTTTGTGTGTGCTGGGGTGACCCCACGCTGCTGCTTGTCACTAAAATCTCGTGGCAGCCCTGAGCTACCCGTGCTGCTCTGGGCTCCAGAAAGGGACACTGTACCTGTGCACCTAGAGCTGTAGAGATGGAGAGGCATCTCCTGAGTGCTGTCTGTGGGCTGTGCAGGAATGTGCAGCAATATCCAAATTTACCTACCTGAAGTGCCTCTGCTGTCACTGCATGGCGACGTGCAGCGTGCAGCAGATGCAGTAGAGGGCCTGTGAGGCAGATGATCAAAGTTATTTGGAACACGACTGTCTCCGTAGCAGTACCTTACTTCAGGAAAGTCTGTAAATAGACATCAAGGCTCTGTTATGAATTATAATTTTTTTTCAAGAATGGTGTGTTTGCTGTTTGATTTGAGCGTGTGTAACATTGTATTTTGTTAGATGATTTTTCTAATGTTTTTATGCAATCACATACATGTGTGTATATATAAACACCTCCTAAAAGCAGTCTAGAGATGTAAAAGGTTCTGCAGTTTTGGAATGTTTCGCTTGCAAACACGGAGGTTTTGCCCGGAGCAAGGTGGATCATGGAGCTGTCTGTGCCTCAGCACTTGCATGCAGCCAGTGGAGTGAGTTACTGCCTCTGTCCTCATTAATGCAGCAGCCTCAGAGCAGGAATTAAGACATGTCAGGTGTGTTGAAGCTGGAGATGTTAAAAGGTGTGTAACTGTTGCTACCTGGCAGGTTGCACAGTGCTGCTGAAGTGTAAACAGCCAGTCTGTTCCAGGGCAGAGTTGTTCCTGGCCGTCCCTTCATCCTGTGGGATAGAACACTATTTCAATTTAACAGTTCTCAGTAGCTGTATGAAAACTGCGAAGCTGGAAGCAAGTGATATTTTGTCCTGTTGAGAGTGGTGAGAGTTTAGGTAGTTGGAATGAAAAGTACTGATGCAGCTTAATTGAGATAGCAGATGATGTCCTACAGAGCAGGGTGGCACAAAGGTGAAAAGTCCACATCTAAATAAATGTCAGGGAAAGGATTAAGTATTCATTTGAAGATGTGTACAGCAGTACTTCCTTTAAAGAGTCGTAATTAATCTTGCAGTGTTAACTTTTTGACCATATGACAATGTAATAAGGCACGAACTTTCTAATTTAGTGTGGTGCCACGTGCTCCAAAAGAGCTGAGCTGTCCTGTCCCATAAAGCTGGTTCTGGACTGGCTGTGGAGTTACTGGTGTCTTATCAAATCCACAGTTTTGTGGAATAGAGCAAGTATGGCTCATGTCTGTGGAGTTTACTAACTCAGGAAAACTTGTCTCTTCTGTTTCTGTCACGGTTTTTGGTGACTTCTGAGAGTAGTGTAATTGGAAAAGGGTGCAGGAATGCTGCTCGCTTTCCAGCAGTACCTGATGTCCTGTGGTGTTTCACTGCTCTGTAGGTAGTTGTTCCGTAGAAATTCCCAAATATTTTTATTTGCACGGTTAATAAAATTAGATACATTCTGCACTCCGGCTGGAGCTCCTTTCTTGTTTCTGTTGAAGGCATTTTTTTGACTTGAAGTCCTGCTGAAGTTCTCCTCTCATGAGACCTCTATTTTTAAATATTATAGAGCCCTGTACATTCCACAGAGGTGCAGACCTGCAGTTGGTGGTTTTTCTTGGTGTTTGTATTGATAATTGATATTCTTAGAAGCTGTGTGAGATCACTTATCCCTTCCGATGTCTCTGTATTTAAAACAAAAAGAAAAGCCATGCCTTAGTGACAGTAACTTAGTGTTGAGGGGACATCAGTGAAAGTTCTAGAAGGTGCTGGGTGCCTGTGTGTTTGCCATTCTATCTGGTGTTTCTCCCTGTGAAGTTTGTATTTACAGATTTTTATAAATCTGTCATATGTAAATGAATTACAGTTGTATTAGGATTTATTTATCAGGCTGTTTTACCAAGCATACCTCCAACAAGGTATAGTTAAATGTGATGTTCATTTACATAATTTGGAAGTGAGTAGTAAAACATGCAGCTTTGCAGAGTTCATCTTCAAACTCAGATTATTGGCATCACCAATAACAGCTCAGATGGGATAAAGCAGCTCTGTTTATAGACACTCTCACACTCAACATAATCTCATGTTCCAAGTTTTTTGTCACTACATAAAAAGTAATTTCTGGCTTCTATCATTACTTTGAATTACTTTAAAGTAATTTTTTTTCCTGTGGTGCAACGAAATAAATACCAGCTGATTAGTTAGTCTTTGTCTTTTCTTGGAAGAGGAAAAAAAAGTCCAAATTTTAGGAGTAGTTTTGATACCTTGCTGGAAGAGAAAACACAGAAATCCATTCCTTTGCATTCCGAGCTCACGGTGTTAACGTTTGAGCAGATACTGGATATTTGTGGAAATATCTGTAAGTCTTGAAGGTTTCACAACTTCCATCACAAAACCGTGTTACTATGGAAAAGTGGCGTTCACTCTTTTGACAAGTGTGACACTTAACGAGGAATAAAAATAATACAAACCACATAATACACAAACTGAGGAGGGAGTTGTCTGCGCAGACAGTTTGTTGACACTTTGTTGGAAAAGATCTCTCTGATCTGTTTGTTGGGAAGGATCAAAAATACATCGGAATTGGACAGGGTTGTGAACGTTTTGTGGGGATGTTGCTACATATACATACGTTCTAAATTGGGGCAGAGCTGTTACGGGCTCGGGGCCTTCATGTTGAACAGAGAGACTGTCCAGGGCTGGGGAAATGCCACCAGCTTGTTGGAAAAAAAAGCAGAATCCGACACTTGAGCGCTTTTTTAGAATGAATATCTTTCTTCACAGCTTTCCGTGAAGATGCTAAATGTAAGGTGTGCAGCTCTATACAAATTGGAAAAAATAGAGTGTGTCTTTATTTTTTTTTTTCTTGTTAAGATTGTTTTCCAAACATGGATGCAGTGAGACAAAAATGTGCAGCTTTTTCTTGGCGTAGGCTGTCAGAAATGACACTCATGAAGGTTTATTTCTGCAAAATATAAAAATGTGCCTGTATAATTGGTATGGTTTTTTTTCCCCCCCCATGTTTAGAGTTGGCTGTAGTGGAGTTGAGCATTTGGTAAAGGTTCGAGGGCAGAGCATCGGTGTTTGCGTGTGGTGTCGGTGGACTCTGGTGCACCTCGTGCACAGAATCGCCCGGGAGATCCATCCTTTGTTGTCCCTTCCCTCCTCACGGTCCGGGCTCAGGGCTCCGAGCCAGCCCAGCTCACTGTGGATGTTGTTGTGGAGTCTTTTGAATGTGGATGTGAAGCAGTTTGTCTGTCCTTTGCTTCGCAAGAATTCTCTTTTTAAAAAACAAAGCTGTGGCTATGAAGTAGCCTATTTGTCCTAAAACTTATGAAAAGGAGGGGGAGGGAGTGCTGGGACCCATCTTTATAACAACAATCAGCCTTTGTAAGGTTTCATTCCAGGCTAATGGCTGGTGAAATTGTTCTGGGTAGTTAAAATGAAATGAAATGAATTAAAGAACATGAAGGAGAGCAAGCAGAATGGTTTATTGCTTTTCTTTGAAGGCACAATAGCTATACTCTGTCTCTTTTTGTTACTCATATCTGTGTGGCGGATATTTAAAGTCAGGGGTTTGAATAGCATGATGGCTAAATGAGGGCTATAAATCGAGGGCTATGGTGCAAAATTCTAGTGCCAGCAAGTACTAAAACACAATACCAAAGAGGCTGGGGTCTAAAATTGTTTTAGACTGATGAATATGCAGACATAAAAGCAACAGAAAACAGATATTCCCTACCAAAAGCCTCCAGAAAAATCTAATGATCAATTATTTTAAAAAGGAAAACAAATGTTTTAAACACATTAATGCTTTCAATTTATCCTGGAATGTTACTGGTATTTCCTTAAAAGCCTGCCAATCCATACTTAATTTTAATTAAGAATGTTAAAAACATGAAGTAGTCAAATATTTTTGTTAATGGCAAGCTGTGGAAATGTCAAGAAGTTAGTGTACAGAATTTAATTTATAAGCCTACAAATACAGGCAAAACCCAATTTTTAAAAATGTGTTACCTTACTGAAGCAACACAAAAGTTTCCCAAAATGGGATAATGCAGCTTAGAAAGCACCTGGTTTAAGACTGTTGTTACACAGCTGAAAAAATAAAGTGTCATATCAGGTTGGGGTCACGTTTGTCTAAGAAAAACTAACAGGAGGATTTCTATTGTCAACACAGGAGATGAGCAGTGCGATAACAGCAAATTATACTCTCTGATCCACCCCCTGTTATAGAAGTGACTTGAGATTAAAGCCTCAGCCAGGAATTTCATTACTCTTATACATTTTTCACAAAGGCAGTATTTGCAAAAACAGTGGTAAAGGAGGGTCAGAAATTTTCGTGAAAACATGAGATGATTTTTGCCTGTGTGTTTGTGGGCATACATATATGTATGTGTGTGCACTACTGTAAGCATTTTAGAACCCCAAAAGATACTTAATACAAAGTACTGTAAATGTAATATAAAGTTAATGTGCCTGGGCCTTGGGCTCTGGATGTGAGAGTGGAAGTTGGCTCCTATTTAGTTCATGTCATGTTAAAGGTCTGGGGTTTTTTTGTTTGGTTTTCATTTTTTTGGTTTTAGAACTTCAGCATAAGAATATAAACTAAAGTTGAAGATAATTTAGGCTATTATGTGTTAATAAAAAGTGAAATGTTTTTTAGGAGGTGAAGAGTACAGAACTTTGTTACTTTCCAAACAAAAAGAAAATTATTAACAGTTCTGGTTTTATTGTCATGCAATTAAGCAAAGCCCAGAGTGTGGGAATGGCAGTTTTCAGGCTTTTAGTGAGCAGTGGCTCCTCCAGGGTTTTGTAGTTGAGTCTCTGAGGGTCTGAGCCCAGTGCTGTCCCTCGCCGTCCCTGTCATTTTCCCCACTTTTCCTCTTGCACTAAAAATCAAGGCTTTTTTTGTTACTTGAGGGAGGGGACGGTGTGTAGGGGACACATCTAACTCCTCGTGGGTGTTGGCACTGGGTAGCTGGTTCCTTTGTGGGGTTGTGCTGCTGGGTTTTGCTGTCCAGATCTGCCGTCGGTGTCGGCAGAGTTGTCCCGTGGGACTCTGCCATGGTGGGTGGCACCAGAGAGGGATCTTCACCTCCAGACTGTGCCAGTACCTCCCTGCTGGGTGGAGAGCCAGCCAGCCCCAAACCCATTGCCTTGCCTTCTGCTGAAGGGAGATCAAACTCCTGAGTTCAAACCTGGGGCCCACAGAAGTAGAGTAGGTCTGGAACATGGCATGAGATGAGAGCTTAGAGGCAAAGACTGCTCAAGGATGGCCTATCCAGGTCTGTCAGCAGCAGGTACAACAAGCCTCGGAGCTTCATCAGAAGAGGAATTTGGGGTGTGTGAGCAGGAATCTTACTTGTAACCTGAGCATTTCACAAGTATGTAGCTGCTGCACAACTGCTGGTAGAAAGCAGCACTTGTATTTTTATCATGTGTTAAGGAAGTTCATCCATCAGATTTAGGAGATGGATTAGCTCCAGCCCTGTGGCTTGCTGTGAAATTGCTGCTTGGCATTGCCCATCTATTGTTGCAGAGCACTTAGCGCTGCACGTGGCTTTGTTTGCAGTTGTTCCCTTCATAAGTCAGTGTGGAAGGTATTTCTTTGCAGATGCTTTGCCATCCATAGGGAGGATCAGAATGGGACTCTGTAACAAGAGATGTGCTTTGTGCTCAGTTGGGAAGAAGCCTGCCCACACACTCACTACCTTATTACCCCGTTCTTGTTTCCTATTGGGATGCTTTTTAAATGTCCGAAATGCAGTAGGTGACTGACGTCTGCTTAGGCAGACACCAGGAAAAGCTGCTTAATAGTTATGCATTTAAAACTTTGAAAGAACAGTAGATAGGTGTCCGTGAAAATATTTATCACATCCATATGAAATAGCCCGTTTTCTAGCGGCTGCTGGTGTATTTCCATAACGAGCATGTTCCACTGGGATTGTGTTTACTTTAATAAAATTTTTCACTGCTTCACTCTGATCGTATCAGTTCTTGGATAAGAATAGTTTGCAGGGCAAAATGAATGAGTGGCTTTATGCATAATACAGGAGTATCAAATTAATCAAAATGTAAGGTGCTTTCTGCTTTTTAATACTGACTAAATGTTTTTCTTGCAGAAGTTAGTTGAGTTGGCTGCAAAATAGATTGTTACATTAAAATGTCTTTTTTTTCACTACCTTTACAAAAGATTTGACTTTCTTTATGAAAAGGTCCTTTTCCCACAGCACATGTGAGAAGTACTCTAGGAGTCGGCTGTGGGAAGAAGGAAGTAGTAGAGTTTATGTTTAAGAGGCTTAACCATGGCTTTCGGAAGCTGTGACAGATACTGGGGGGTACTGAAAGTCAGAACAGTAACTCATGAGTTGAGTTCCTTAGATTTCCAGCCTGATTTTTCCTAAGTGAAGGATGTCTGACCCATTGAGCCAGATTGTTGTCTTCCAGTTTTCATTGCCGTGGCTGATGTTCTGAGCAGCTCGTGGTGGAAAATGGGAGCCATTTCATACTTGGGTATGAAAAAACTGGATGCTTTTAAAAAAAGAAATTAAAGTGGATAAAAGCTTTCTGCAGACTTAGCAAGCCCCTGGCATTGCTGCACACCCCAGTTGGTGGTACCAGACTGTGGGGTGGCACCCCACAACTGGCACTTTGATTTCAAATAAGTAAAATGCTTGAGGGGAAAAAGGCAAATAGTGCAGGGATTAGGGCCTCCACCTCTTTTCTCCTTTTCCCCCGTATACTTTGGATCCTTGTACAATTGCTCTTTGTTCACCAGCAGCCTGGGATGCTGCTGTCTCTGCTTCAGTGTCTCTGGTACAGCTGTCGTCTGCTCATAACCAGCAGCTTTGAGGTGAGAGACTGGTCTCTGTTCTCACTGCCCTGAGCCTTTTGGCCTTTTCAGCTGTTTTGGTTGGGATTTTGCAGAACAGTTTTGCCAGAAAAACTTTCTGATGTGTTTTTACCGTCGATCTGCTCATTTTGCCGGAATGTGACAGTTCCCAAGTAAGGGGTGTGCTGTGGGGCTTTAACATTTTTGGCCTGTGGTTAGTGCCACTGATGAATTCTGTAAAAATGCAGCAAATAAGCAGTAATTTAATATGGAATAAGAAACTAATAATATTGATCTTTCTGGGTTATTACATTTGTTTTTAAAGGTAGATGAAGCATAACACCTGGGACTGCAGCACTGATCATGGCAGCGTCACTGTAAAAGCCTGACAACTGTCACTTTACTTCAGAAATAATATAAAGAGCAGCCTACCTTTAAATCAGGTGATTAACTTCCTTCTCCATGCTGAGGCTGGAAGAGTTCTTCCACTGAGTTTCAACAAAGGGCAGATTCACAAATTCAGCTGTGCCCAGACAATGTGAGTTTGCAGTGATGGTGCCATGAATTTTCCAGTTGCTGAGCGCTTCCCATGAAGTGCTCTGGCCTTTTCTTAGCTGTTGTGTTGGAAACCAACTTGCAGAATCTAAGTTTGAGGTTTGGAGGAGTAGAGATATTTCCAGATCTTGTTTTTGGAAATATTTGTGGTATTTTGTCTGTGGAAAATTACCTGGGAAGCGTGACGTGTTGCCATGGATCCCTTTTGTTAAAGAGAAGAACAGTTGATGATGATTTTGTGGTATCCAGCTGGCCACCTATAGGGTGAAAAGTGCTGAGAAGAGATCTTTCAAAAGGTAAAAAGCCTGTTTTCAGTTTTGCAAGTTTATTTTAATGAAAAAGAAAGTCTTTGTTTGCAGGTGGAAACCTGTGTTTTAGCTTAATTATGTGTTTCTAATTGTGCAATGACTGTTTCAATTTTGATAACCTCAATGCTCTATTCAGTACTACTTTCAGAAGTTTTATTAATTAATTTAACAAGAGCAGCTTGCATGTGTCCTTTTTTGATTCCTGTGGTTTTTGATAAAATACAAAAATTTCTGAAAGCCTTTCACAGCAGTTTGAGATTTAAATTTAAGCTAAAGGTAGTCATAGAAAACACAGTTTTAAAGCAGTTTGGTCAGAAGAAGTAAATACGAAATGTATAAAGTGTCTGTTCAGGAATGCAAAGAGGCTGTGTATTAATGTAGAACTCTTTAAGGCATCTCCCACTCTCTTCTGCTATTTTTTGTTCCTCCCTGCACTGTGTTTGCCTTTTTTGATAAGTAAATACATTATGAATTTAGGGAGTGCTGGGAGACAGGAAATGAAAGGAGTAGCTGTTTCATACGGGTAATAATATGTATTTTGTACATCAAACCTTGAATTAAGATGCAAAAACTAAAGTAGATCACTGGAAGAAGTTGGTGTGATACAGGATTTAAAATTGCTAATGAGCAACTGCTGCTCAGGATTCAGGATTTCCCCTCCCTTTTTCCTGTTCCTTCAGAGCCTGGAGGGTATCTGACAACCTTTAACATTGGTGTTTGATTTTTGAATGTAACAATGTAGTAAAAGTCTAATAAAGCAAAACAGGTTGCATGGTTTCGATTTCTAGGGGTGGGGTGGGTTGGTGGAGTTTTTTTTTTTCCCGCTTTTAAGCAGTTTAGCAGAAAGCAATTAAGAGAGCTCATTCTAGTGGCTAATCAAAATCATAAACCAAAACACAAAATAAAGGCAAAGTATAAATTAGTGCTACTGAAAAGATGTTCCCAAACCAGCTGTGCTTACATACATCAAGTTTACATTATTAACTGCACCATTTCTCCACCAGTATGTTGTCAGCACAGTGGAATGAAGCCTTCATCTTTACCCATTATTTCCTTTCACAAAAACTAAAATAACTTCATCATAAAATAAGACGGAAGATAAAGTCACACAAGACGCAGAGTTGGAAATGTGCCGTTTCGTTCAAACGTTTGGTTTAAACAAAAAAAAATACAAGCGGTGAAGCTGCATGTGAAGAGTTTAAGAGGAGCTGCAGAGCTGGCTGAGATAAAGATGACAAATGGGTGAGGGGGCTGGCGGGGCCGGGAGCCCCCCTGTTGGGGCTGACAGATCCGTCCAGCGGTGGCACCAGGGCAGGGAGGCATCAGCTCCAGTAATGGAGAGATGTCTGCTGGAAAGATTGCTCTATCACCGTGATGGGCTCCTCACACGTTATAAATCTGAGATTGTTCTGGGCTGCCGCGGAAATGAGCAGCGCCTTCTCCCTCCCAGAATGAAGTGTCGGGCAGAGAAAGGGACAGAAATGAAAAGCAAAAGTGAGGAAAGTTATCTTTTTAACGTAAATCTCTTGCGGAAACAATATCGGACCCATTAGTGATTGGAAAAACAGCACTGTGGCAATCTTGTCCCTATGCAGGGCAGAAAGAAGCTGCTTTGTGGTCTCTCCTCCCTCCCCTCTTTGGTGCCTTTAATCTGGGTGCTGGAGTGATGGGCTGCTCTAAATTTCTGTGTGGGAAGTGAGATCCAAGGTGTGACAGCTCATGGAGTCCCCATCCCTGGAGGTGTCCAGGGAAGGACTGGATGTGGCACTTAGTGCTCTGGGCTGGGTGGCAAGGTGGGGATCACTCACAGGTTGGACCTGATGATCTCAGAGGTCTTTTCCAACCTAATTGGTTCTGTAATTCCTGTTCCTTGCCTTTGGGCTGTCATACAGAGCAAGCAAGGTGTGGTGATCCAGGCCCTCCTGCCCCTAGAGGGGAAACTTAAGGATCAGCAGTTTCCAAAGAGGTCTGAAGCGCAGTAGAAAATGACAGTGAGGCATGTGCTTGCCTGGGACTGGCTTGTCTGCTTGGCTGTGTGAGAACTTTAAGGATCAGCCCCTGGCACACAGGCGCTGCCTGTGGAAGCTGGCCGTGGATGCAGGAGTGCTCCCCCCGCCTCCTCCTGCCCTTGCTGCCATTTCTGCATCCTGAGGGTAGCTTAGTTTCATCTTGTGTCCGGCGTGAAGAAGCTCTGCTTCAGGGTTCACTTGAAATTCTTCTGCCCTTGTTCAAAATGCTTTGGGAGTCCTGGAAATGCTGCCTGTGTGTTTTCCTTAGGTGGAAGCAGACCTGGTGAGCTGCTGCAGGGTTTGGTTGCCCTGGTGAGCAAATGCTGTGGATCCTTCTTATGCCCCAGTAAGGACAGATATGTGAACATAAGTTAGTTTATCTTGGCAAATTTATATGAGCTTTTATTAAGTTTAGGTAGCTTATCAGTATAGATTTCATAGTAGGAAACATGGAAAGTTTAGAGGTAATAATTTACCTAATTTACAAAGGGGAACTTGAAACACACTTCTTTATTAAATATAATTCAAACCAGGCAGAAAAGTGGATAGTTAGGCACAATGTCCTGTGATTTTTCCATGGGTAGACTGGGCAAAGCTGACTCAGTAGCTGTGTTTGCTAAGATTACTGATTTTTCTAGACATAGGGAAAGCTGCCACTGCTGTTCTGACTTCTGTAGAGCATGTAGTAAAGGAAATTTCCTGGAGAGGTTGGCAAAAATGGGGAAAACAACTTAAGCATGTTCAATATAATTTGAAATTATCAGGCTTAAGAAAGGTTACTTGATTGAGTTTGCAAGGATTTTTTTTGTGTCTGATCTTATTTAACATTTGTAATGATCACCCGGACACAGAGTGGGTGTGTGGTAATACAGTTTGCTGATGACAAATGTAAGAAGATACTGTCAATATATAGAAGAATAAAGATGACAGTTTAGTAACTTGAAGGATTTGAGTAATTGAAATGGGATGGAAATTAGTAAATTATAGGGCCAATAATTCACTTAAGATGACTGCTAAGTCTGAAACACTAGGCCAGACAAAATAATAGAGTTGATTAAAAGAGACTCAGAAAGAGACCAAGGAGGAATGGTGTAGAGAGGTGAGGGAAAGCTCCGGTTCCTTTAGGAACTCAGATCAGTAAAGCTGCTCCAGGAAGGGCCTTGCCTGTCCTGGAGGCATCAATACTTGAGTCTTTGCAAGAAGTTGAGCTCCTACCTCGGTAATTCCTGTTCCCTGGAATTAGATGTAGCTCTTTGTGCTCTGCTGTTGGTGACTTGCTGTCGGTGCAGTCGGGAACAGAGAGGCTGCTCCTCCAGGAAGCCTCTGCTGAAATGGTCGTACCTTCACCTTCACTGCATTTATCCACCTTGCTAAATGTTTGCAGATACGTATTCTTATTTCTTCTTTCTCTATTACTTAAAAGGTTTTCTGCCCTCCCTGCACTGTCTGTACCATCTCTTCTCCTTCAATCTCTTCAACAACTACTGCTTGTCTCACCAAAGATCTCAGGTTCTCGTAATCATCCCATTTGTTCCTGCTTGGGTGTTTTCTTACTTGTATTTGTTGTTACACATACTTTACATTGTACCTTGCCTTTTTGTTTGTATAATCTGGATGCTCTGACTCTGCCGTGAGTAACCGTGTGACGCTGGGTTGCGTTACGAGTTGTGCGTGCACAGTCTGCAGCTTCCACACTGAACCTCACGGTCCACAGTGACCTTTGCTTTCTGAGGTTGTTTTTTCAGGAGGGGGGGGAAATCTTTGTCTTTTTTTCATTAGAAGAGGAGAACAAGCTAAGCTTAATGAACATTACAGTATTAGCACTCTGTTGTTTATCTTTCCTTCTCCTTTCTACCTGCCCAAGAGAGGAAGCAGCTTTCAGGTTGCAATCAAAAAAAGAACAATTTAATTCAAATCAGGCAGCATCCCAGGAGGGGGAGGCCATGCTTCAGCAAAGTAACTGGCCTCATTTTAGAGGGATCCAGGCAATTACTTGCAATTTAGGGAGAGTGAACTGAAAAGGTTTAGTTAAAGCTACCCAGCAGATGAGTTGAATGATTGGGAATGGAAAAAAGAGTCACAGAAAGGGTGATGCTGGAAAGGACTTCTGGAGTTCATCCTATCCAAACTCCTGCTCAAGCAGGGTGCCCAGAACCATGTCCAGACAGCTTTTGGAGAACTTCATTACAATATATCAATTTATTATTGCATTAATTTCCTGTATTTATTTATTTGACAGTATAGTTCAAACACTTCATGGGAGAAGAACAGCCCATGAAGAGAGTAGCCTTTCTACTCGATTTGTTTTTTTTTTTTTTCCCATTTATTCAGGGAATAACTACACTGAGGTATATGGCTTTTGCATTTTGTACTGAATGTTGTAATGATTTGTGCAACTTTTCTCTCAGTAAAAAATTTGTCGAAACCCCCTGTAAGAATGATTTGCAGTTTGATGACTGGGCCGTGTTGTTTTCCTGCGGCTCTTTGTATTCTGTTTCATGCAATGAAATTATCTACAGTGAAAATATATGAATATTTTATTTTATTTATATTAAAACTTTGGAAGGTTGCACTTGATTGCAGCAATTTATTTATCATTTAGAAACATTCTCATGATTTGTTCAGACTCTGTTTATGACCAGTCTGTGTACTATCCACTGTTCTCTGGCCTCTGTTCCTTTTAGCCACAGGACATGGGGCACAGGCTTTTATTTCTCTTCTCTGTGTGCCTGAAACTGCTAAAAAATGTAGAAAATAGATGGATAAATGAGTAAGAAACCGTGAATAGTAAAAAGCAGTTTTCATGTTTTGTCTTTATGACAATTGTTTTCCAGTGTAAGTTCGGAGGTTTTCTCAGCAGCTGTGGGAGTTTTTCTTGCTCTTCCCCCCAAGTTCTCAGGTCTGTAATGAAGTGTTGTCCTCCCATAAAAATGTCATAATCCTTGAGTGATTTAGAGTGCTTCTGGATCCGAGATTGATGCCATAAGGAATAGTTTGCTGTATTACACTTAAAGGCATCATGGTCTAGTTGCCAGAACCAGGAGCTGAGGAACTTAAGTCTCATTGCTGGCCCTGGAAATGATTCGTGTTGTGACCTTGGACAAATCACCTCATCTCTTTGTGGCTCTGATGTGCAGGTTGTGAGATGGGGATCCTAATGCTCGTGTAGCCTCATCAGGCACAGTGTGAGGAGTGCTTTGGGCAGGATGGATTTGCCATGAGGGGACAGCTTAAGTCTATAAATTCCATATGAAGTAAAATTTATCTGCTTTATCTGAGTTTATCTTTACTAAAAGCCTGGACACAAGTGCATAAAATTCTGTGTGAGTTTTCTGATCAGTCTTGGCTGTTTTAGGATCTCACCCTTTTTCCTGGAATCAGACACTTGCTTCCCTAGCAGTGCACACACACTTGTGTGCGTTTTCCATTTCCATTTGAATGCAGTGGAATTTACTCAGGATAGTTTTCAAATTTATAGTGCCTGTTAAGAAAGGAGGTTTGCCCAGTGGGCCAGTTGCTGTGTTTTAAAGTACATATTTATTATATAATTGATTTAACTTTGCTGTTCTAATATTCAGCAAGGATTCATTTTCCCACAGTTACGAACCAGCCTTGTGCTCACATCCTGCTTGGGAACTGCACGTGTAGGGTACCTGTATTGACCTGTTAAAGATAAAAAAGCAAAGAGGGCGTGTGACATATGGCCAGTCTGATTTCATAGATCTAATTTCTTCTGTTTTCTGTTGATTCTTGTGGTATTTGCTCAGTCTGAGCAGCTGAGGATTTTAAGAAGAAAGGGTTGATACTAGGAATTCCACAGTGAAGTTTGTGTTTGGCAGCAGTGAGTACGCCTGCTGAGCATCACTTACCTTGTGCCTTGGGATCAGTGTGGGCTGCCTGAAGGGAGAACGTCTTCTTTGCTTTTGTTCTGTGTCAGTACCTGACTGACTGCTGCAAAGCTACAAACACATTTGGGCAGGTGCTTTCATATAACGCCCGTTTTGATATTGCATGCCTTAAATACGCTGAAATTCTAGAACTAAGTCACACTTAGGAAGGATCTCTCTGTTGGTTCATGCAGCTGGGGACCTTCCGTGATCATCCCACTGGAGGTGCTTTTTGTTCATCAGAAAGCACTGGAAATACATAGGAATGAAATTAGATATCATATCTTATGTTCAGTTCTTTATGTATCAAAGAAATAAATAACGGAATTTAACCTAATACAAAATAATTTCTCTGGTCCTTTGAGGGGGTTTTGTCTAGACTGTAGGAAGATTTTATTACCATTTAACCTTACTGTTTTCTTCTTCACATTTTCTTTTAAAAGGCATATTAAAAGGAACATACCAGGCTGAGAATGGACGTGACATTCAGGTTTAAAAACGGAGTGTTTAATGGAATCATGAATAAATGGAAACAGATTTGTCTGTCAAAAACTAAATAGGAGTATTCTTTGATTAATATCAAAATCTAATCTAAAATAGTTTTAGCCATTTCATACAGGTGACATCTGTGCTTAAATATAATTTCCTCTCCCTGTTCTGGCATGACTGTTAATTACTTACTCAATGTAGTTCAACATTTAGTTAATAAATATGTCAAGCTTTTACCATGGTGTTCTTTTTGCAGAGTTGTGAATTTGCAATTAGTTTTAGATTTACTACATGGTGACAGACAGTGCTGTATAAATAGAGGTTAAACACACAATTTACATATTAATTTCATGATTCATTTATTCAATGATTTATGTGGATATAGATTGTATTTAATCTCCGTGCTGTAGTTGTTTCAGGCATGACGAACAGAATCACTACACTGGTGGAGAAGTAATGATGTCTGTATTGAGCCACAGGAGCAAAGAGGAACAATGAGAGATTTGGAAACCCAATTATTCATTAATCTCAATACTTTTTGAGAGGCTGGTGAAAAGCAGTAATAGGTTTGTAAAGCATGTATTTACAGATGTACATGTGTACACATGCACATACACACTGGGGAATTGGATACTCCATCTTGTCTCTGTAATAACTCACATTATCATTAGATTGTGCTTTGTGCCCTGTTCTGTTAACCCTGGAGGCCAGATTAGTCACCACCTTCCCATTCTGGTCCTGCATGTGTCATAGCATTGTTTTCTGGACTTAATGTGCACGTGTGCTTCATTTAAGTGTATGCTGATTATTGTATTCTGGAAGTTTACATCTCTTACTTCTCCTCGTCAGATCATTTGCAGTCGCTCTCTCTTCATTTATTGCAATTTGAAAAAGGATCTTAATGAATATTATTTTGTCTGTAAAAACAGTTTCTGTATTTTTTTAGTAAGTTTTAGTTTTGTTTTATTGAAGAGAAGAGCAAAGCTTCATAGGTGAGATGAGAACTTGAGAAAATGCATGCTCTGATTTAGATATGCCTGTTATACATACATGGGTATAAAAGTAGTTAGAGGAAGTATTTTGTAAACACAGTTAGGGTTATAGCTAAAGCACATGCACTTGTATCTAGTATGATGAATGTACTAACTTAAAGCATATTTTTGGCTTAGTATGATTTTCCTTCCTGCCAGTTGTGAGTGTAAAGGTCTCTGAAGTGCAGATAGATCTTGGACCTGATTTGGCAAATTATGGCCTTTCAAAGGACTTGATACACTTCAGACAGTGTTGAATTAAAGTATATCTCTGATTTTGCTCCGTTCCTGTTCCCTTGCAGTACTGTGCATGTGAATCCTGCATGCCTCTTACTCCAAGTCTTTTGTGATGAAAGGGGAAGGCTGCACCTTCAGTGTGTTCTCTGAATCCCTCCGGACAAATGCTGAGTTAGCACAAAAAAATAAGTCATAACGGAAGCAAATAAACCGGGGTGGTTGAAAACAGATTAAGAACCTGAAACAAAAAACATAATTCTGCCTTTAATTCATTAAGATAAACGGCACATGGCTCCTTGCTTTTTGGAAAGACGGGGAGGGACCTTTTCCCTGGGAATATTCTGGGTACATCTCTGCCTGTGCTGTGCCATCCTCCCGGCACCTTCACAGGTGTTTCACACGTGTAGTTTGTGTAGATTTCGGGTGATCACTTTTGGAAGAATGTTCTGATTGTTAAAGGACTAGAAGAGCCACTGATTAGGTGAAAATAAAGTATGAATGATCCTTTTATTTCAAGATAACTTGGTGGTGGAGTAATAACCACTGTCAGCCCAAAGCCCTTTAACTCCACAGCTGAGAGAGAGGGAATCCCACTTTGCTGTAAGGAATTGTAGCAGTGTGAGCTGAGCATTGCCACGGGTTGGGTTTGTGTGGCTGGGTTTTGGTAGTGGGAGGTGGTGAGGCAGCTGTGCCCCTGCAGCCAATGGAGGGTACCTGTGGCCCGTGGAGGAGCCCATGCCAGAGCAGGGGATGCCTGAAGGAGGCTGTGACCCCATGGGAAATCCACGCTGGAGCAGGATCCTGGCAGGACCTGTGATCCCACGGGGGAGCCACACTGGAGCAGCTCGTGAAGAGCTGCACCTCATGGAAAGGGATCCACGCTGGAGCAGCCTGAAGGACTGCAGCCCATGGAAAGGGATCCACGCTGGGGCAGCTCGTGAAGAACTGCAGCCCATGGAAAGGGATCCATATTGGAGCAGCCTGAAGGACTGCAGCCCATGGAAAGGGATCCATGCTGGAGCAGCCTGAAGGACTGCAGCCCATGGAAAGGGATCCATGCTGGAGCAGCTCGTGAAGAGCTGCAGGCCACGGAAAGGGATCCACGCTGGGGCAGCCTGAAGGACTGCAGCCCATGGAAAGGGATCCACGCTGGAGCAGCTCATGGAGAACTGCAGCCTGTGGGAAGGGCTCACGGAGAAGTTTATGGAAGAGTGTCTCCCATGGTGGGGACCCTGCGCTGGAGCAGGAGAAGGAGCAGCAGAGAACAACGTGTGATGAGCTGACCACAGCCAGCAGCCCACCAGAGCCATCTGGAGTGTATCCATGGGGTAAGATCCCACAGAACTCTTGGGATACCTTCTCTCCTAGACATGAAAGGATGAAAAGTAATCTGAAATAGTTTGGGTTTGGATTTAATGTCACGGAAGCTGCATGGGGAGGAGTTGAAAATTTCAGCCTCTTCCTTAGGTCCCCCCTTTGCTCACACATTTGCTCTGTGATTTTGCTGGGCCCCTGAGCACTCAGGTGTATGCAGCACATGCGTTCTGGTGGTGTTTCCCTTTGTTTACCTGGGGAGAGTTGCCAAGTGTGTCTCGAAGCTGCCATTTCTACGTCTTAAATCAAGTCCCTATTCAAGAAATACGTTAGTAGATGCAGCAGAGCTGGAACCTCACTCCAAACCCCTTGAAAGTGCTCTGTGCTGAGTAGCTGACTGCAGGGAGCAGGTGTCAAACAATATTTAAATGACATTCTCAACAAAATAAATATTGAGCTGCCCTGTCACTTTGGTGGGAGAATAATCTGCTCAAAAAAAAAATCCCATTCATTGTAAACTGCCTCTGACATTTGTTCTTCAGGAATTATTTGCAGTTTATCTTCTGAGCTAGAGCCTTTATCAGCACAGCAGTTGAACTGCAGTGCAAAAAAAAATGGTAATTGAGTATTTTATCAAACGCTTCCAACAAAACGGACTTTGCAAGTCGTAAATGAAGATTAAAACCATTGTTGGCAGGGATGAACAAATTGGAATGATTTATTATCCGAAACATCAATATGTCACTGCTCAGAAATAAAATAAAAAGAAACAAACAACTGCCCCCCTCCCTGCAAAATGTGCGCTTAGTCTCAGCCAAGCGATAGAAGGTAAATACATGTTTTAATTATTTGTGCTAGAGAGGCTGTTTAAAAAAAGAAAAAGAGAGAAGAGAAAGCATCATCATAATGGCACAGCTGCTGTGGGACATTATGTGAGGAAAAGAGACAGTAATAAGAGAACTGTGTCAAAGGAAAGCAACTCTGAATGTGTACTTCAGCTCTCCTGATTACAGAAGGAAGATTAAATATTATAAATGGGGCAATTTGACAGAGTGGATTTACTACTTGTGTTTAACACCTAAAGTAAAGAGCCAAGGTTTTTAAAAGGAGCCTTATCTCGCTCGTGAAATATCTTCAAAACCAATATGAGAGGAAAACATATTGCAATATTGTCTTACTAACAGTGTATAAAAAACACGGAGTGGTCAGGAACAAAAGATGTTAATCTGTTGTGAGCTCTGTATCAGTTTCAGATTAGAAAACAGAGGGCATGAGAAGAGTCTTACAAGGACTTGTAGGATTTAGAAATTGTGTTTTTTCTATTTGTTTATAAACCAGGAAGCCTTCTAGGCTTGGTCTAGGGACTTACTGACCCTGGTTCAGCCGAAGTCTCTCCCTGTGACAACACAGTTGCTCTCCCTGTGGTGAGAGCCCAGAAGGCAGTAAGAGTTCTCAGGGTCAACAGCAAGGCCACTTCACAGCTATTTTCCCTTGAGAACTTCTTTATGTAGACATGGAATCTCTAATGTTGGAAGAGACTTCCAAGATCATCAAGTCCAACCTTTGGTGACTAAACCGTGCTGTGAAGTGCCACATCCGTGTTTCTTGAACCACGGGATGGTGACTCCACCACTTCCCTGGGCAGCCTGTTCCAGTGCATGGCCTCTCTTCCAGGGAGGAATTCCTTCCTAATATCGAACCTTAACCACCCCTGGCACAACTTAAGGCCATTTCCCCATGTCCTGTTCCAGTTGCCGGGGAGCAGAGAGTGACCCAAACCTGGGAGCTGGCGGGTGCAGATGCATTGCAACGCTTCCAACCATTTCACCCCTGTTTTTTACCTCAGGCACGATCAAAGGATTCTGCTTGGGTCCTTTGTTTATAAAAAGATCAAAATGACTGGGGAAAACTTTCCTGGTAGCTCACCAGCTGCTGTTCCTGTTTCTGAATTAAGGTAATCAGTGAGTTGAAACTTTTCTGTAAGTCAAAGGATGTGGAGCTGTACTTTTAACATCCCTGCATCTTTTCATTTTCTTGCTCTTCTTTCTCAGTAATGTGCTTTTATCTTGAACACCAGGTGGAGGAAGGAAGCGAAAGGTTCTGTTCTCAGAACAGATTTGCCCATTGCTGCTGTATTTGTAACATTAAGCAAGAGAGGAAAACTTGTGTGTTAATATTCTACATGTTGCAAATTTTGTTTTCATTGAATAAAGGAGGCAATTTAAAAACAAAACAAAGCCAAAACAAAAAAAACAGGGACAGAAGACCAAAACAGGTAAAGCCTTCTCTCGTCCCGGAGAGCCGGCTCCAGCAAAATCATTCTTGGTGTTCTTTGTCAGCCTTTGTGCTTTGTTAATATTTTCACGAAATGAGTAACTAACGGAGGATTACCTGAAAGAAATGCTTGTCTAAACTTCTGGAAGTTCAGATGCGATAAAACCCAAGAGTGACCAGTGAAACCTTTCTGCTCTTCTTTCTCACAGCACAAACGTTGCTGTTCTTCTGTTGCCAAAGTTTGTGTTTTCCTTGTGTGTATTCAAGAAGCAGACTTGTGTCTGTTCACCATGACTTTTTGCACCTATTTAATGAAATTTAGATGTATTTATGCCCAAGAAACTCCTTGTTTTATTTTGCTTGTTCTTTACGCTACGTGTGATATATTTGAGTGTTTGTTATATGTGTTATGTTGCATAAAAAAGTTGCTGGTCCTTGTGAGCTAAAGGATCTCTTCTCTAGTATGAGGCATTAGCAGTCTGTATTTTTTACAGAATATGCAGGATTCTGAGTTTTTGTAACTTTCTTGCAGAATTTGGATGTTCTCCTCTGAGCTGGTGTCTCTTGGCTTATGTACCTGTGGTGCTGTGAGCTGTGGATGTGCCCCTGGCATGATGGAGCTTCTATGGAGGGAAAGTGGTTCTGTGGAGTCAGGGCACTTGGGTACCTTTTTGGATTCCTCATGATTTCCAGGAGGAACTGAAAGGGCATTTGCAAACATGTATTTTCTTTTTATTTCCCCTCCTCTTCCTTCCCCAAAATGTTGAGGAACGGAATACCACAGTCTCAAGATCTGTGGCAGCCATAAAGTAAATCTATTAATTTATAGATTTATTACTTGTGGTTGTCAGTTCCAGATATGTCTTGAGTGCTGTTTTTAGCTGAATTACTGTTTTCTGCCCTGTTTCTGTCTTGAGGAAGGGCAAATTGTGTATGCTGAACCCAGGCATTCTAGTTCATGAAAAAGCTGATGAGTGTTTCCCAATACGTGGGATTTTCTGCCATGATGTGCCAGTATGATCTTGAGTTTTTAACTCTACTCTGGAACCTACAGAAAATAGGTTTTTTCATCTGCCTGCAAAAACAGGTTTTAGAATATTTGTATTTTGGAGGAGAAATATCCACCCTGTTTGGGCTATTTTCAAAGTATTTTGTAATTGAAACAGCTATGGAAATTGATTGGGGAGATAACAGGGCCTGTTTCTACTCCACTAATTGGGATTCCCTAGAGTTTTGTACAGTATTACTGTATCTTCTACTTATTGTTTTCACCGAAAAACTGAGGAGGTTTGTTAGAAATTTTCTGCTGTTTCTGTACATTTCTGGGGATACAGTAAGAAAAGATTTTTTTTTTTTTTTAAGAAAAAAAGACTTTGCAGTTTCACATAGGAGCTTACAGCTCGTTACTGGTTTGATTATTGTACATCCTCACCATTAACTTTGCATAACAACTGTGGGTTGTCATATCTTCCATGTTGTTGCTTCTGAGTAAACCTCCAGCATCATATAGAGAGTTCCAGACACCTTTCAGCACCGTGCAGTGAAGGTGGTACCTGAGATTTCTGTGCTGAACAACTCCTCAGCATACTGTACATCATTTTTATTTGTTGTAATAAAGGTGGAGAGGCTTTGCGCCATCTGTACAGTGTTGGTTGGAAGTTTGTTCAAACATTATGTTACAGAGCAATTTGGAGTTCAACAGAGATAATATTCCATCTTCTCCAATTAAAAAAGATGAGCTTCAGTAACATAATATTGAGGTTGGAAAGTAAAGCTCTTAGTAATTGGGCAAATGCCAAATCTGGGAAGTAGGACCCTTTCCATACAGTGGCTACATAACTGCGTGATCCTTTTTTTAATGAAGCTGCTCTTCCGTGGATTTCTGACTTTTCCATGGATTTCTGAGTTACTCGTAGTGTGTTTAGGGAAACCACGTGTGTTGCACTTGTGCTGCAGGAGGACTGGCTTCAGGGTGTGTTCTGTGCAGCCTGGAAGGGAGGGAGGGAGGGAGGGCTGTCCTTGGGACCCAGCCCATGGATAGGGACAGACAATGGGCACCTCCAGCCACAGCTGGTCCTAGACCCCATCAGAACTCATGAATCCCTTAGCAGCCATCCTGAAAGTAATTCTGGTGGTGTAAATCGTAACAAGGTCTGTGCTGGCTCAGATTCTGTCCTGCTTCATCATTTGGTTAAGGAAACATCTCTGAATACTGGTGAAGGCTTGCTGAGTAAGGAACATTGTGTGTCTAAGCCAGTAAATTTCACGTATTGTCGCCGTTTTTGCATAATAAATTCATGTTGTGGAGTTAGAGGAGTCTGACAGGCCTGTATGTGCTGATTAATCTTCAGAGTCACCTTTGTTCATAAATTCAGTATAACATAGTACATGGGCTGGCAGAGCTTTAATTGTTATCCTCGAGAAATTAAAGTGGTGTAATTCCTATCCCACCTATCCTAGTTTGCTGTACCACTGACCTAATATATATAGGGAGAATGATACCAAATTAACAAGGCTAGGGGCATTCTATGAGGAGTATTAAAATACCTTTTGCCGAATATAAGGAATCCTTTGGTTATATTTAGCTCTGAGTCAACATTTTGCATCAAGTTTTAATATACTATGTAATAAAGGAAATAAATTGTTTATGTACTTGTTTTTTTCAATCAGCAGGTTTTTGTCTTGCCCCTGATGTCCCAGAGACCTTGAATTTTGAACAATTAAGTAATAGTACCCATTAAACTTTATTATCATCTGCTGCTATCCAAGCTAAAACAAAGTACAGGGCAAAACAGAGATATTCTGCAGGCTAAATGGAAAAAGGGGATTGTTTGCAGTTTTTAACAGACCTTCCTTATATATAAAATATACAATAATTAGACCACACTTGGGAAAAAAATAGTATTTATGTCCTGGCTTAATCAATACTGGTCTTTTGAGACTCAGCTGGGTGATTTAGAAGAAGTTAATTTGATTTCCTTGAGGTGGCATCAAGAAATTACGTTTGTCTCTTCAGAGAAGACAGATATCCAGGAATTCTCTGAATTCTGGAAGAAAAAGCTTCATTTGTCCTTACTGGTGCTATGCCGGTGGTGCTGCGTGAGCTTTCCCTTGGTTTGTGCTCAGAGCCTGCCTGCAGCAGTGCTGGGTTCGCTGTGCTGCTGCTGGCAGGAGTTTGGAAGCAGCTGGACAGCCCCTGTCGGGTTTGGTGTCCCTGTGCTCCCGCTCTGCCCATCTCGGTGGCATCCCGCAGCGTCAGGCCGGCAGGGATGCTGTTCCAGGGAACAAGGCTCTGCAGCAGCTCTCCCCAGGCTATCCAGGAGGATTATCCTTCTGTGCAGCACTGCTTGCATGGGCCTTTCTGTGGATTTCAGAGCTGAGCCGTCTCCTGGAGGCAGAATTTATGATTATGCTGTTGGGCAGAAGGTGTCCAAAGCTCTCTGGCTTCATTTTACCGAGCAATCCTCGGACGGGAGTGACTCGTGCACTGGCAGGTTTGGTACTGAACCAGTTACCAAGAGCTCAAGCTCTTGTATCTGCAGCTGAGCCTTGTTTTTCCAAACCCAGCAGATTTCTTTATAAAAAAGCCCACTTCTGTTGCAGCCTTAAGCCAGTGGCCATCACGGAAGAGAGTTAATATAACAGTAAATTTTATTACGCAGTATATGGATGAGATAAAACTCCATGTACCACGTTGAACTGCATTGTATAGGTGCAGTTTTTACCTTTTTTTCCCTCTTTTAAGGCAGCCCTTTATTGGCTGCAGTAGGAAAAGCAATACTTCCTGCTTGAGGGATCAGATTTTCATGCAAACTCCTGTATCCCAATGGGAAATGCATAAATAAATCTGAGACACAGCAGCATCTGCGATAATACCATGGAAAATAAAATGGTACTGGCTCTCCTGAGCCCGAATAAAATGCACTGAACAGAAAAGCTCTTGTGTAATTGCCATTAGGTGCTCTCTGTGGTGGTGGTGTCTGTGTCCATCCTACCTCTGTTCAAGTGGGGTTTTGGTGGGTGATCTTCAGTCATCTTCATGCTTGTACTGCGTGTTTTAACTCAACCAAAAATATTTTTCACAAGTTGGCTGTAGCTACTAAAAGACTGTGCTGCTATTTTACAGCCCTTTTTTTACCCAGTTTGCATCCTGGCAGCTGCAAGTGGTGGGAGCATATTTAAAAAATACCCCAGGTTCTGAATTGGAGGAGTTGGAGCACGAGTTTCCTTCTCCCTCTCGAACAACAAGAGCTTGTCAGGTCAGTTAGAAAGAATAATGCTGATTCTGTTGATTCAGGCTTTTAGAAAATAGAAAATTCCAGACAGCCAGAAAGCTGACAGTTATGAAATCTGTGGTGAGGTTGGAAAATAATTTGTAAGATGTGGACATGTTTATTTTATGCATTTGGTAGCTGACTCAGGTCACATTTGCACTTGAAAATAAGTTACTCCTTGTTAACAAAAGTGTGTGAGCGAGATGTTTTCTTCGAGTAGTTACTGGGTCTTCTGAAGTGAGAGGAGCAATCCAAAGGCAGGGCATGGGGATGCCCCTGTGCCAGGAAGAAAACAAACCATTCCTTGGTAACAGCGTGTTTGGGCGTTCTTGTGCACTGATGGCTCTGATGCCGCTGATCAGCGTTGTGGTTATTGCCCTGGGCTCTCCAGAAAAGAGAATGGAGGAGCCTGAGTGGGGAGAGCAATGGCTATAAAAAGCTAACAGACTGTCTTTACTGGGAATTTTTAAATGGTAATTCTTTCAATTAAAGCCTGTGAATAGTTCAGGTGGGTTCATTGATGGATGGTGTGTAGCTGCAGTTTGAATTTGAAGGGTTTTTGTGTTGGTTTTGGAATGTCCTGATGAGAAGTCCAACAGCCAACTTAGAGTTTGGGTGTGGTTTTGGGGCTGGATTTTTTCATATAATTTTACATATGGAGTATGGTTGTTTTAAGGCTGGCTGTGAAACAATGTCAGTATATTCTGTGCTCAGAGCCTTCTTCTGATGATTCTCCTCTTTACACCAGCCACCTCCAGACAGAGTTTTGGCTTTCTCTTTGGAGAAATCATCTCCAAAAATATGCTTGAAAAAACTTTGCAACTGCCCCTGTCAGGTATTGAGTATTCGAAAAAGAGAGGCCCCAGGAAGGGTTCATTTTATGGTACCTGTCGTACCATAATATTTTTGATTAATGTAATTGGTCCTGGCTGCTGTTTGAATCGCAAATTTGAGAGAAAATTCTGTGTGAAATGCGAGGGCACAAGTAACTGGGATATTACATTAAACCAACCATTTTATTTCTTGTAATTTTCTGTCTGCAGCAAAGTTGCAGAAGCCCAAGGCCCAGGGTTAAGACTTTGTGCTCTTGCCGTTCTGCATCTGCAGAAGATGGAGATGATTTCAATTTATGAGGCTGTCAGTCAGACATTAAATTAATTACAAATAGGCAAAGATTTCACAGTGAAACAAACAAGGTCTTTGACATAAATTATATCCTATCATTAAAATATTTAGAAATGTGTAATTATGGTATTTAGCAATGTTATTCAAATTATAATTAATAGGAGCCTCAATAATATTACCTCATCTTAAGCGACTTCACATTTTGAAATGCTTCCTTTTATCTTTATGTGCATTTTGGATTTAGATATCCTATTTAGGTATTTTTATACTCTTCCTTCAGGGATCATTATTCTGGTGCATCGTGTGCAGAAGTTTCAAGGTCAGCATTACTTGAACAATTGTAATAGTCCCAACAGAAAGATAAATATATATTGACTAAGGCTGGAGCTTCAATTCTTTCAGTTGCTGAAGGTCAACAGCCCCTCTGAGGTGCTCCCCAACCTTCAAATGTCTATAGGTTAAATCACTGATGAATTACTGCACTTTCCTGAATGAAGGAAACATGTTCTAGACAGAGGCAGCTCGTGGTGTTGTGCCTGTTGACTGACACAGTCTGGAGGAACTGAGAGGAAACGCTGCTCCCAGACTTGTGGAAATGTGTAAAAACCCAAATGCCTGAATTTGGTGTGTCAGAGCTGGAGTGGGGAACAGAACTCCCACTCTTTTCTCCGTGGAAATCCTGCCCCTGGTGCGCCCCTCCATTGAAGCACAGGATAAAACAGTTTTCACCAACTTAGAGCTAATTGGTGGCAATTGCTGGAAGCAGCAGTGAGGGTGTCCGTGCGGCTGCAGGGACAGAATCCCAAGGAGAATTTCCCTGGCACACAGTTCCTCTCAGGACAGTACCCTGCCATGCCTCGCTGTAAGCACTGCTGAATCTTCTGCTTCCCAAAAGATTTTGCAGGCTGGAAGTAATCCTCTTACAGAGCACTTCCAACCTGCTCGGGAGGGCAGGGGGGACTAACTGAGGTATTTGGCTTTGCAGATATTCCCGCAGTATTGCGGAGAATATGGTCTGCAGAGGTCAGCTCGAGATTGCCGGGGGCAAAATAAAGAATCTGGGGCAAAATAAAGAATCTTGTGTTGTAGCTCTGGATTTTACATCTGTGCCTTCTATGTAAGCAAACACTGCGATATCCTCTGCAAGTTTAAGGGGCTTCAAAATATATTTTCATTTAATGTTACCTTAAAATGGCTTTTGTAAAATCAAATACTCTTAAAAACTCATTTTAGAGTGTCATTTAAGGTGCATTATCCTAGATATTTTCAATATTTTTAATTTCAGTTTTATCTGTAGAATATGTGTACTGTGGAGCATTCCTATATAAAATGTAAATTTAAACATTACCCTTAGAAGATCTATTTTGCAGTTACTTCTGAAGTTTGCATTGTCCACACAGATTGTCAGCTCATTTGATATATCCTGTATCAGGAGGTTCACATAAAGGTTCTTGACCCTGTAGCTGGTCTGGAATAAATAGTTTTATTTTTTATATATAGATTATTTGTGTGTATATATGTTACAATTTTTAATATACAAAAAACCCTTTACATTGGGATCTCTTTAGTAAAATTTTGATAACAAGCTTTGTTTCTTTCTACAAATGAAAAAGCTGATCTGTTTATCAGTAGTGTAAATATATGACCAACATAGACTGACTCAACTAAGTCTTGTGGCCAAAATTAAGGAAAACATTAAGTAATATCATGTCTGTAGTACTATACATGCCCATAAATTGTTTGGTGTCTGATTTTCATAGGAAGTAGTAATTATTAGCAAAAAAATTGCCACTGCCGTGTTCGATAAGTAGCAGTTTCCCTTGTGCAAACATAGCTATTTAATGTCATTTCTGCAAGAACAGGTATTTGTAAAGTAGATCACTTTAAATATAAATTTAGAAGTATGAAATACATTTTGAGAAATCCAGTTGTCCTGATAGCAACTGAAATTCAACCCAAAATACAGTTAAGCGTGGCCGTTGTCATTATCTTGAACAGTTCAGAGGAATTACATGCACAGTATAAAACCTCAGCAGTTTATTCCACAGAAATGACTGTAACATGCTGGGCAACATTTTAGTCATTTCAGATTTTCATCCCAACTTCTCCTTGTGCTGTTTATTAAATGCCCTCAATATCTGAATAAAGCTCTTGGGGTCCAACAGTCTGCAGGAAGATGTGTTGCTAAAATGAGGAAATGTGAGAGAAAGGAAGGTGAAAAAAATTGGGTATCAGCAAATAAATTAACACAGTTTTTAAAAATGCATAAATTTCATAAAAATTAAGATTTTATTTGCTTTCAGCCTTCTGCTTTTTTCTTTTTCTTCAAATGAAAGCTGGTTCCCCATACATGTATATGCCTCTTAGAGTTGAGAACTCTTAGAGAACATTGCACAGCGTGAAATCTATGAAAAAACTGAACATTGGTAATGTAAGTCTTCGATAAGATTTGGATTTCAACAGCGCAGTCATGGGGGAAATTGGGAAATACCGAAACCAGAGAGTGCATCAGCAGATAAGGGCAACCTTCTCCTTGTGCTTGTGACTGTGTGTTGTTGTGTCAACTTCTGACTCACTGGATTCTTCCTGAAAGGTTAAACCACAGGCCTGACAGTTTAAGTGACAATGACGTGCGAGTAATTGCTGCTGTGTCCCGGGAAAAAATTGGATATTAATTGTAGCACAAATGGGAAAGAAATTTTGTCACTACTGGCTGTGTTGAAGACAGGCCTCAGGTGCACCAAACCTGTGTGACCTTTGTGTTGCTGTGGAAAGCCCTTGCTTTGTTTTATCCCCATCAGAATTCACTATTGGTACAGGTTGCTGCATTTCGAAGGACTTTGTGTTTTATCGAGATTGTATTTGATGCAGGATGTGTCTGATGTCAGAATTTGTTTGGAAAGGATGTCGTTCCTCTTTTGTTCATGTTGAACTTGGACTGATTAGGGATGGGGTCCCATTCAAAGGGAGGAGAAATTGATCTGGGCACCTCTGATCCTCACTTTGCTTCCGTTGTCCTCTTGAGCTCCAGCAAAGGCTGCCAGGGCAGAGAAGGACCAGTTTGGATGCACAATTCGTTGGGAGGGCAAGGCTATAGGTGCCAGTGGTGCCCATGGATGTTCCTGACAACATAAAAGTGCCTCCTTTTGTGGAGGATTGTCAGTGAAAGGTGGTTCCACCCTCCCTCATTCAGAAGAAGCTTCTCTTTGGAGAGTTGGAGAGGATACCAGGGCTGCTGCTCTGTATCATGTCTCACTTCTCAGCTTGGGATCTTTTTGGCACTGATGCTCCTCCAGCCTCAGTTCTACCGAGGATCTGCTGTGGCAAAAAATCATGTTTGAGAGGATGGATGTTCTGGTAGGAGATAATTTATGTTGCTTGTTCTTTTAAACCCATTATGAACTGAGTTTCTCTTGAGTTCTGTGGGTCTTCTAGATGGTCCAAATCATCAGAAATAATGCTTTATGAGTATCTCCTAAAGCATTCTTACTGATGGGATCTCCTCCTAGGTATCAGTATTGACTCTAAGCATTGTTACTATCTTACATATTAAAAATGAGTGTGAAAGGGGAGAAAATGTAAAATCGAAACAATTTATTTCTTTAAAGACCTAAATGCTAATAAAAGCATAAACTCCTTTAATCAATCAAAGTTGTCACTGAAATGCCGTAGCTTGGGCAGAGGATAATGCGGTTTGGTGGAATTTTCACTGTCTTATAAGTACCAAATATAGATTAATATATAGTTCAAAACACTTTAATTTTTAAACTCTTGTCTTTCTTCTTCACTGCTGAAAAATTATTCTTGAAAAATAAAGAAACTGCCCTGTGGTCAAAGATAGTCTTAACTACCTGTCAATCAAAAGGAGAAGTTTGTTGAGACATTTAATTACAAGATAATGTAGTCATCAAAATCTCGTTGTGGTAACTGACAGCTCATTTTGGACTGAAAGCGTACAGCTACCTCCCCTGAGGTCAGAGATGTTCCGAGGTTAACGTAGTAATGACAAGTCCTTTATTATCACATTATGACATTGAAAAAAATTGCAATTATACTAATAAATTAATAACAGTAATAAAATGACAGTCATAATTGCATAATATACATGTTGTCAACGGCATTTTTGTTACATGGCTGGAATTCATATTTTATCTGCATATCTTACACGGTATTAAATTTTCCCAATTCAGTCCAGGCATGCAGTGGCTCCTGAAATTTGTGAAAGCCTGGGCAGTTAAAGTAACTACTGGAAATGAGACTTGGAGGCATGAATTGTTTTTTACATTCATAGATTAAAGAAATAAATAGTGAAATTGAAGAATTTTGCACTCAACTGTAATTAAATATTAGAATTGGTTTTTTTCGCCATATCTGTAAAGAAAACACAATGTCTGTTATCAGATATAATAACAGATAAAACCCTGAATTAGACAGGAACTCTTAATCTGTCCAACAGACAAAGAATGTTCATTTTCCTCTGCAAATTGGGAATTTCATGGCGTTTTTTTCTTCAGAACTTCTTTTAAGCTTTACCTTAGAGTGAGGTAAATTTTGTGTGGACAGGACCAAGGAAAGAGTACAAGATCAAGGTATCACTGCTCTTCTTTTGTTGCTGAATTGCCGTGACACTGATGGAAATCAGAGTTTTTTCCGTTCTGGTATTCACCCATCCATTTAATTTCCATATACCTTCACTAAGTACAGAGTTATCGGGGTCAGCAGAGAGTTTCATGCATTTATCTATCAGCAGTAGATTTCCTTCTGGTGCTAATGGAGCTTTTTCTGCCTTGGTTCTGGCAGTTCTCTGCCTGCTTAAAATGAGTAAATGTCCCGTACCTGTGCCGTGGGGACAGGCGCACTTGGGCCTCTGGTGCTCTTGGTCCTGTGGCCTCGGGAAGGGTTCAGGTTCACACCTGAGCTCTGGGCTCACTCGGGATTTTGCCCACGTTTCCAGCCTGGCTCTGCTGCTCCGGGAGCAGCTGGCAGGGATGTGCAGGTTAAGGCCTCTCATCTCTCCCCAAATACTGCTGAGAGCGTTGTCCTGACGTGCAGTATTCCATTTAAAGTGGCACAAATTCCAGCTTCTGGTTTTTTGTGTGGATTGAGCTCTGTGGAACTTTTATCTCCAGACTCTTTCCTTGTTTTATTTTCTTTTTCCGGCAGAGTGTGAAAACACCACCAGCTTTTATGACCTGTGTTCTTTGATTAATTTGAGTTAATTCCTATTTCAATTCTACCCTCCCTTCTTCCTTCTGCTTCTTATCTGGATTTGATTTCTTCCCCACCACAGCATCATCAGTACTATTAGGGAACCATAAGCAGAAGTTCAGGGTACAGTCACAGTGAGGCAGTTATCCTAAGAGAAATCCTAAACAGTCCTTTTTTCCTTTGGTTTGAGTTCCTTTGGAACCTCCTTGGAAGGAAGCGATGCTACTGCCAGCACTGCCTGCTCCTGTACTCCAGGCTGGTTGTTCTACAGGACTCTCTCAAAAAAACCCTATAATTTGGGTTGGTTTTTAAATTTTATTTACAATTCTGAGAACCTAACAAGAAAAATGTGAAAGGATTTCTATCACATAGAAAATTTCGATAATTTAGATATTGCATAATTAACATTTAGAACATCATATTTACTCAAAGGCTTAAAGAATGTATGACAAGGAGGATCTGACATATTGTCATGACTCCAGAATGAGTTTCTTGGAAGAGTCCAACCTGCACTTTGGTGTGTGGAGGTGCAGAAGTTTTGCAATAAAAGACTGGTATTTTATTAATAAAGGAGCAGCAACCTGTTTTCCCATATTTCCATCACAAACTTAAGATGGAAGCAGATATCAGATGTGGAAGACTTCAGTTTAAATTATTAGTAATTTGCAGGAGTGCAAACTACTGACTTTAATATTGCTGTCTCTAAAAGCTGTTGGGAACAGGGTTGTAATAACATCATTATCACATAAATGTTACACCAACACTGCTATTGGGCAAGAAGAGCTAACAGAAAAGCTGTGCAATGAATGTGTAGCCTGTGTGGAAACAAATTCTGCTCTTGACACAAAATTTTAGTTTCTTCCTTTTTTTTTTTAATACTTTTGAAAGCAATTTTTGAATTAGATGGCATCCTAGAAAGAAAGGAATTTAATGTTTGTTGAATAGTTACATGAGTTGGAAGTGTATTCCAGCTGATAAATTCCGTAATATTTAGCTGAACAAATTACAGAATGCAAAGAAAAAGAAAGTCACAACTAATATTTCATTAATTTAATCATCTGCCTGAGTCATATATTTCAACAATTCAGGTAGAGTTTGCTCAATGCAATTATTTCACTGTTCATATGCATGTCAGTTATTCTCTGGAGATAGTGATGAATATCAAATAATTAATACAGTTGAGAATGTTTCTCTGTAGCAATGGGTAATTTGTGAGATTAAGGGGAAGGGGTTTTTTTTTATTTTTAATTATCCCCTATTCCTAAATTTACTCTGTATCAGTGACAATTTCCTGTTCCCACTAAAGCTGAACGTCGAAGGGCCTTTTCTTGAAAGATGATTTGGGTTCAAAGGAAGTGGAACAATGCAGTCATATTTACTAACGCATACACAGAAGTTTCAGTAGAGTTTTGCAAGTAAAGAAGTGTGTTGGATCTACTGAGATTTATTTCATTTATTTCTGTCTGAAGGGAGAGTTTTCTTGTCAGAAACTGGCTGTTTCTGTCCCGTGCTATGTGCAGGAGTCAGCTTTAGATGAGGTAGAATTTCCTGTGTTATTATATATCCATTGGTTTTCTTGCGCCTGATTCTGTCCTTGTTACTTGCATTCCTTTCCAATTGATCCTAGTTTTCCAGGATCCCCTTTCATTTTGCTTTCTTCCTTTCTCCCATTTGATCCAGGTAGTCCTTTAATTAGTGGACAGGTTTTGATGAGAGTGTGAAAAGTCTGGTCCTTGGAGTACCCTGAGGGTGCAGAACTCCTCAGCAGGATGCTTTGCACGTCATGTCACCATCTTCCTCATAACTCTGCCAGCTAATGTGAATACTTTTCTTTATGGAAGGAAGAAGACACACATAAAAAAAGAAATCAGAATGTAAAATAAATCCTTTGGTTCCCCCAAATCCACACTGTTCCCCCCCTTCCCTTTTTGCCCCAGACATCTGGTTTTGTGGTTGTAATGCTGTCTGCAGTCAGTTTTCATTTGAGTTCGAAGAGGAGGGTATTAGATGCTTTCAAGTCATTCACCTCTAAATTTCTGAACTGCAATTAGAAATAAACTTTTTTCTTGCCCCTACTTTTTGCATCCTAGGGTAGCAATTAAGAAGAACCGGGTGAATAGGTTACCATTTTATCCAACTCTATTACTCTGACTGATGGAGCTATTAGATAAAGGCAAACTGTAATTCTTTATTACCTGCCTGGCTCATTTCTGCACTTTGCCCTGGAGAAGAGCTGCATAAAAGATCAGAGTGTTATTGAAAACTCCTGAGCAAATATTGAGCAACTTGCTCGGTCACTCAGGTAATGACAGAATTCCGGGGAAATGCAGCGTGCACATGCGAGTGTTGGGGTAAATATGTGGTGAGAAACTGCTGGATGGTAGAGCTGGAGTAGGATGGCTTTGGGAAAGAAGAGCTGGGAACACTGTGTATATGATAAATACGCTTATAATTAGTGAGATCATTAGCATGGACACCATGTACTTAAGTATTCACAAAGAAGTCTTTAAGCTAAGCAGTTAGCTTCACAATGAAGGAAAGAGACAAAATGAATTATATACAGCTGAATAAGCTTTTCAGAATCTCCAAGGAGGTGACTTGTCTGTTGATGGCCAGTGGGGGTCGAAGAGTGAAATAATTACTTAACAGCATGTAAACAATGTGAGATGTGAAGTGTGCATTTTTTTCCTTTTCTTTTTCTTTTCCTTTTTTTTTTCATTGAGAGAGTTTCTTGTTGCGATGGCTCCACTGGGACAAGCAGCAGAGAAATTTGATTAAATGGATGCCTGGGGTCACGACCCTGTCTAAACATGCTGCAGCTCTCAGCATTAATCAAAGAATGTTAAAAAAAAAAAAAATTCTGACCTTGCTGCATATGAGTATTGGTGAGCTGTGAATGCAGGCGTGGATGGATCGGGGCTGTGTGAGCGCCCTGCTCACAAAGGGGACGGAGGAGGAGGCAGGTTTCAAGGACAATGGAAGCCCATCATGTTGTTTCAGTTCTTGTTCCGGGACTTTCATGTGCTGATAGCCCAGCAGCACCACTGGAGTTGGGAGATCCCATTAGGATGCGGTTGGGAATGCAGCTTTTTGTTACGGGCTGCTGCTGCTTGAACCCTGAGCGTGGAAAATATTTATAGCTCAGTGCTACATGGGAGATCCGTGGGTTCAGAGGGATTCTTGGCTGCCTCCCCTCAGTTTAATGGATCTGGAAGTACAGAGGAAGCAGCTCTCCTCTGTAGGAGTAGCCAGGATTAGTGTCACACTTATTGTTTAAGTGTGTATTCTTAGAGTTCTGGTAGTAGCAGGGTGAAAGGTCTTGAGTTTTACTGAGTGAATTACCTTGTAATAGAGCTTACGATAAATCAGCAAGTGAGATGTAGCCAGAAGTACACAAGTGGTTTTTTTAATATTTGCAGTAGTCTGGGTTGCTACCTGAAACTCCTACTCCATTTCATTTAGCCCCCAGTACCACCAATTCTCATCGCAGGCAAGAATATTTTGGGTAGACAGAATTTTATCAAGAGAATCGAGTCTCATTAGTGTCCAATTTTGAAAACAGTCCAAGACAGGGATAGATCTTTAATCTATTTTTGTTTTATTTAACTGGAAATTGAAGCAGTGTAAATACAGGGGGAGACTGGTGTCTTACCTCTATTTTTGAGGAAGGTGAGAGGAAAGGGAGGTGATTAATGCCATGTTGGAGGAATTAGTTTGGTCTTTCTGTCTGTTGTTCTCCCTAAAGAGTCACTATTATGAAAGATTCCTGATCCCATTAATGGAAGCAGCTCCATACATTTACATGCTGGATTCTGGTCAACAAATCAACAATTTAGACATTATTAAACTGTAAACAAATATAAATAATGTGAATGTACGTGTAGAGAATCTGCATGAAGGAAATACCCTGAGGTTTGGAAACACTTGAAATAGTTGGATAGGGAAAAGACGTAGTGGAGATCTCATTTAGTGCTGCAGCAAGGACAAGAGACCCTGTAAGTTGTAGAAACCTTCAGATGGAATTCCAAGTGTATTTCTGAGTGTACTGATTCCTCATGGAATTCATCGTGGGGCATGGACCTGCATTCACTGCTTTGAGTGACATAACTGTGCGTGAACAGCCCACCAAGCCAGCTCTCAGCAGAGCTATACTCTGCATGTCCTTGTGATAGAAAAGCCTTAAAAAGCAAGCCAAATGCTTGAATTCCAGTGTTATGAACTAATAATACATGAAAATCAGTTTAAAAGGTCTTGCATGAAACCTCAGGCAAATTGCCTCTTGTGAGAGCTGCAGGAACCCCCAGTTTCAGAAAGGTTTGGAGTTACAGTGTAAATCACTGAGGGTAAAACCCAAACCTGGGGTAGCTGTCCCTGGCTCCTGCGTGGCCGGCTCCAGGGGGGATCAGTAACACAGGGCTGATTGTTGCCGCTATTTTTGTTACTCTTCTTGGCCTTCCTGGTTTTCGCTCCTGCCTTCTTTGAAATGCATTCCTGAAGAACAAAATAACATTATCTTAGCTCTGCACCTTCTCCCAGGCAGTAATACCTTTTGGAAGTTAACTGATAGAAAGAAATGTAATCTTTAAAAAATAACCATCAATGCTAGTGAGTTAGTTTTTGTGAAGTGGAACTACAGAGGACTTGGAGAAGGAGAGGTGCAATTTTTGGCTGTGATCTTTGCTTGCTGATGCAGAATTGAGTCAGAAATCACCCCAAAGAGCCTTGGATTTTCCGAGGAAAACCCATCTACTCCCATTGAAACCGGAGACAGTATTTATGTGGCATTGTTGAGTCTTGTCTTTGTAAAGAAAAGAGTTAATCCAACAGCAGGTGCTTTTCAAAAACCCACCTCAGTTTCCCACCTCCTGAGCTTTTGAGCTTTTCTGAACTCCTTGAAGAGATCTGGCCAAGTCAGGCTGGTAAAGGCAAGCTTTTGGGTGTGCCATGATAGGCTCCAGTACTTACTTTGTGAGAGAGAATAATTAAGTTTCAAAAGTTCCTCTTACACCAGTATTGTAAAATTCATTGCATCTGCCGAATGCACGATTGCCTGCAATGTCCTGAGGGTCCTTAGGCCTGAGCCCTTCAGGTGGGGCACAGGGTTAGGGTTGTTCAGGTACTTTAACTGCACTTCATTGTTTGATTTGGGTGCAGATAATTCCTGAATTTTGTAAATGACAGCGCTTCTAGGGTAAATAGTTCATAACTGTAGCTTTGGAAGAGTTTTAGGTTTTTTGATAAAACATTCCTGATTTTTTAGCTGTATTTTGTGCTGGTTTTTGTCTGGATTTTGGCTGGTACTCACCATGTATTTCTGTAATTGCCTGCATTTATCTTTGAGGAATGACGCAGAGGGTGGCTGCTGTTGGACTGAAGGTGATCCAGGTCATTGTGCTCATGCCAGGCTGTTTGTATTTTTATAATTGCAGTGCAGAAGAGTTGTTTTATTCATTACAGAGCAAGTTATTCATATATAGATTCTTTTCTGTGAATGTTTCTGAAATAGAATTTAAAAAATCACCATCCTTTTACCGTCACCCTGTGACAATCGTAACACATCCTGCCATAACTGACCCTTATTGGCTTTTCCACTAAGGATGGTTGTATTCTAGTAAGGCTTACACAATTTTAAAAAATAATTTAAAAACCCCATTTTCATTCACTTTGGAAGCAATATTTCATGCTGTAAAATCTAAATTGTCAGTGATTTTTAAATACCTTTATTTAGCTCTGCTGAACGTAACTTGTGTTATTGAAAGTTCCTTTATCTTAACACAGAAATTTTTTGTACAAACACAAAAGTGATTATTTCTATGTAGTAAAAACAGAAAAGTAGAAGATGACCAGGTCTCAGCTTATGTACATGCTTTAAGATTAATTTAATGTGGGGCTTTTTTTCAGCAAAATGAGCAGCTTGACTAGGAGTTACCTGGTTAAAAAGAATATATTTATAGAAATATTTGTTGTAGGTTAAGAAAAAATATAATAGTGATCAGTAAAATGGTGTAGATAACAGAATGTTTCAGAGGCTGGGCTTGGGTATTCAGTGTTCCACTGGGCTTTGAAGCTTTATTGCAAACTTGTGTTTTCTGTAAAAGTGCTTGTGGAAGTGGAGTTGACACATCTGTAGTCTGCAACTCCCAGCTTCTGCAGGACGTCCCTAAATCCCTGTGCTTGATCCATGCTGCAGGCACACCATGAGCCATTCCAAGGATAAGAACAGTTTTTTCTCTTCTGCCTCTGCAATGCCTGATCTCTGGTGGGTCTGCCAGGCTCTGCTGGTCATGGCTGCAGGACTCCTGGGGGCTTGGTCTGTCCACTCTGGGCTGGACTGACAACCACTGATGATTTTTCACTGGATTTTTCACCAAACCTCTGGCAGATGGTACATTTTTATCTTTAAGTTACACAGCTGACACTGACTGAAGTGGTCTCGTGTTCTTTGCTGTTGCTTTTGTCATAATCTTTCCCCCCTTTTACATATTCCCTGCTATTTCCCTCCATCTTCCAGTAAGTAACCTGAGTGTCAAAGGGGTAATTTTTTTGGATGTGCAAATAAAGTAGGTTGAGCACAACTATCTGAATTCTTTTTCATGAAGGTTTTGAACTGGAACTGATGCATGTAGTTGGGCTCACCAAAGGCAAGACATTGTGTGACTGTCATTAGAAGAGGATGGGGAATTACAGGTTGCAGAATTCAATTAAAATGAAGTGATTCCTATAAAATTCATAGTTTTAGGTCCCAGACAAGACCCACATCTGTGTCTCTTTGTAATCTTTGTGCACACGTGCAAATCCAGAGCCTGGAAGCCATGATTCTTACAAGTGATGTGTTTATTCAGATATTAAAAGGAACTTCATGAAAAGCATACTTTTAACAAAATATTTTGTTAAAAAGAGTTAAATTTATTCATCATTCTCGCTAAAAACAATTCTACAGTAAATATTTTAAGTAAGTTTCTTAGGGAACACAATGGGCCATCTAGACTCAAGTCACACTGACAGCACTAAAAGGCATTGCTCGATTTATGAGAGCTGTCTGTTTACCCAAGAATGTAGAAATTTCCCTTTCTAAATGGGACAGCCTTATCTTTATTATTCCAGTGCCTTTGAGTTTACAGTTCTGCTGTAAGCAATGTTTCAGGAGTCTACTTCAGGATTCCTAAATAAATGAATAGACAAAATTAATGCTCAGTGCTAGCAATCTACATTTCATATATTGTGTGATTGAAAGTAAGCCTTGCTGAGCAGCAGCAGAGAAAAATGATGGTGGCACTTTATTGATACAGAATTTATGTGATAACAGAAGGTAAATTGAGCTTCTGAAAATAAACCTTGTTTACAAATCCTGGGGTTTTTTTTAAAAACACAAGCAAACCGTGATGGCAATGAAAATCCAGTTCCAGGCACATCCAATAAGCCATCTCTCTTCTTTTCATCAAATATGTGTCAGGATGGATATAATTGTGCATCATATTTGCTCACTGCATGCAGACCAGCACTAGCACCCTGCACACGGTGTGGCTGGGTTGTGGCTGCCTGTCTGTCACGGGAGTGGAAATAAAACCAGATTTTTAGTTGCAAAAAGCAGATTCCAGTGCGTAAACCAATGCTAATTGCGTGGTCCGTATCCGGATGTCCCCAGGAAGTGTCACTTCCACGCATTAATACGGAGCAGGGGCTTTGTGTGCACAAGAAAAGTTTTCAATATGTCCTGTCCAGTGTAACTACAAAACCAGCTGATGGAGTTCCAGCCCAGAGCTCTGTTTTCTCCTCAAGATAAAATCCTACCAAGTGTAGCAGCTGATGGGAGCTGAAGGGACGTGTGCTGTTCCCATCTTCAGATAAAAATCTGATAAAGAAAACAGCTGATGTAAGTTAAAACACAGTGTACTATTTATATGCTAAAAATAACATTTGGAATGCTTTTGTGTTGAGTTATCTTGGCTGTCTTGAGCAGCAATTAATAATTTATTCTGCCTATCTTAATCTGCTTTTCTGTCTGTTTATCAATGGACCTTCACTGGAAAAACCACAGTGGCGAGTCAGTAAGATCCTGGGATTTGATACACTTCTGGCTTTAACTGTGAGGTGTCTCTGTTTTTTAAGCACACTGCTACTGCAGCTGAAATTTTACTTAATGTGCTTTTCCCAGTTCTGTTTTGTTTACTCTTTCATGTGACTGCTTCCCTCCCTACCCCCTTCTTCGTCAAATAACCCATCATTCTCCAGGGTGAACCTTAAAAAAGCCACTCCAGCTTCCCCCCACCCCCTCTAAACAAAACCCCTAATGCTTGCTGAACTAAACTGATGGTTTTGGCTAATTTAGGGGAAGATTTTGGCCATGGAATAAGGTATTGAGCCAATAAATAACCTTCCAGAAAAACTATCTGTTGTTTTTACGTACAGGGTAGTCAGGTCCCTATGGTAAGTTTTTATTTTTTAAAATTATTTAAGTAAAACAAAACTACTTTTAAAAATTGATTTGATTATTACCTCTTTAGTAATGTTTATTTTTCTTCTGCATTTTTGCTTGAAGTCTTGTCATGTTATTTCAGAAATTTAATATTGTTTTAAGGTTGATGAGAGGCCCTGGTTTAAAAAACTCTAATCTGAGCCTAGTTTGGAGAACAAAAAGCAGTGATAAGCAGGTTACTGCTCTTGGGAGGCTGACTTAACATTAATTTATATCCTTAGCCACACTTTATAGTGCTTAAATACGGAAAAGCATTCACTTAACATTTTAGTTCAGTAATTTCGCGCATTTAATCTTCAGGCTGTGCATCAGCTGTAGGAAATCAGTAAAACATTCCATGTGTTCGCATAACTTGGCTTTTGTGCTCGTGCTGCGTTCTGGCTTTCCCAGGCCGCGGGCCCTGGAGCTGCCCGGGTCCTGCAGCACCCGGCCGGGCTGTGGGGCCGGCCCTGCCTCCGTCCGTCCCGCACGGGCTCCCTCCTCACAGCCCCGCTTCAGATGTTTGTCTTTCCCTAATTAGATCCACGTAATCCATTCAGCCGGGCTGTGACGTCCCGGTCCCTTGTCCTGGCTGGCTTGGGCCAGACAATGAGCACAAAGATACAGTCGGACTCGTTTTCTCATTATTGATTTCACGCACCAGCTGGCAGCTGTTGGAGCTTGTTCGTTTTTATAACCCTCTGGGCAACTTTTTAAAAGTACTTTTCTTTGACCATCTGCTAAATGCAATTGGTTTAATAATTAAAGACTTGCCATCCCTTTTTGGAGAAATACAAACGCTGTTTCTGCAGCTGAGAGTTGGCTGGTTTTGTTTTAAGCATAGGTGGGATGATTCCTGTCAGCGCTGGAGCCGCGGCTCCTGCGAGGGTCCCATCGCTCATGTTAATAAGGGGATGAAAAAAGGGAACTTTCCAGTGGGCTTGTTTCACACCAGCTGAGTGCAGGCTGTGGGGAGGGGAGATTGTGTCCAAGCTCTGCCTGTTCTAAGTCCTGAGAATTCCCAGTTCTTGCGTTTGCAGGAGATTAGGGAAAAGTGTCTCGCTGGGTTGTAAGAGCAGCGTGTTCCAGCCTGAATTGTGGATCAGGGGAGTGAGGACAAGGAGCATTTGGAGGTGTTTTTCAGCGCTGGCTGTGGCTGCGCTGACAGCAGCAGGCTTTGGGACCACCACCTGCCTGTGCCCTGCCTGGGGTCAGGGTAGCACAGAACCCTCGGCGCAAACTGGAAACCAAACTCCTGGAAACCATAAAAACTTCAGCTGATGTTCTGTTACTTTCAGCTTTTCTTTCTTTCCGTTTGTTGAAGTGATGGCAAGTGAGACACCAGCGTCTGTCTTACTGGGACTAATTTGAGATACAAAATTATAAGTAGCGTTTAAAGTTCTTCCTGAGAAAACCAAAGTGCTTGCTGAAAATAAAAGTAGAGACAGTAGGTCACTGATATGAATGGGTCCCTTGGAGCCCCTGGATTTTCCATGCAGTGTGTTTCACAGGCAGGATGTGTAAAAAAGATCCAACCTTAGTTTGAACTCATCTTTATGCTGTGATTAGATCTAAACTTTCCCATGATTCTTTCAAAAAGGGCTGCTGAAAAATCCTTCTGTTTACCAAACAGTTTACCATTTGTTTCAGATGTACCTCAAAGCTGACCTGGAGGATTATTCTCATGAGAGGTGAAAAAGGGTAATTCATTTTTTATGTTCCTTTAATCTTGGAATTCTTTCAAGAACTCGCTGTGCAGGAGTGGGTGCATTTTATTTTGCTATGGCATCATTTATTCCCCAAATATTCTTTGCTGCACAGTGTATGCTTACAGAATTGGTTAGAAATTCATGTGGAAGAGCAAAGTCTGTCAGAATTTGTCAGGGTTTTTTAATACAATTGAGTAAGACTCTTTTGTAGAGAATGAAAAAGGAAATAGTCATGTGTTTTCTTAATAAGATGAAAGATATCTGTGTTTGCTTTGAGATTTTTATGTTTGTTTGTTTTAAAAGTATTCCCATCTTTAATATTTTTGTACTTTACAAACATAATCTTGTTCCAGACAGCTGTGATCTCTGGTCCCCTCTAATTCCTAAAGTAGACAAGAGCAAGTCAAATTTTCCAGAGCATTTGGCTAAATATCCCCTGAAATATAATTGAACTGAAAGTGAATGCTTACAGTAAAAGTTCAGATTAGAGTGCAAAGTTTGCATGAGAAATTCCTTTCTTGAACTTAATCCTGTGGTGGTTTTCATACGGAGCATTCTCATCATAGATTTCATGGTTGCAGTATTTTTTTAGATTGCAACAAGTCTGCCCTAAGCTGTGTAAGCCTGTGCTTTGCATAGGTATTTCTCTTTCAAACAAACCTCCTCACTTCTCTTCATTTTCTGCTGCTGAATTTCAGGAGCTGACTCTCTCTGAGGCTGTTAATTACGAGCCTGTCGAACTCTGTGTAAATGGGAAACGGGCAGAGGAGATAAATACAATTTCTTGTATTTGTTGAGCTCGCACAGTTGACAAAACCAGTGACAGCTGCACAAAGCGCGTTTGGGTCAGTGATGTTTCTCTTTAGGAGGCTGGAATGATTCTTCCTTGAATGCCCTAAACCTCTTAGAGTGTTTCACAATACTCTGTATAGCTGCTTTGAAGTGTCCTTTTCCTGTGCTAAGTTTAGTTCTAAATGAACTGCAGACAGATGAATGGCCGATAGGCCACGGCAGGGAATTCAGCTCGGGATCTGGCACTGGGAATTCAGCTCGGGATCAGGGACAGGGAATTCAGCTCGGGATCAGGCACTGGGAATTCAGCTCGGGATCAGGAACAGGGAATTCAGCTCGGGATCAGGGACAGAGAATTCAGCTCGGGATCAGGCACTGGGAATTCAGCTCGGGATCAGGAACAGGGAATTCAGCTCGGGATCAGGGACAGAGAATTCAGCTCGGGATCAGGCACTGGGAATTCAGCTCGGGATCAGGAACAGGGAATTCAGCTCGGGATCAGGGACAGAGAATTCAGCTCGGGATCAGGCACTGGGAATTCAGCTCGGGATCAGGAACAGGGAATTCAGCTCGGGATCAGGGACAGAGAATTCAGCTCGGGATCAGGCACTGGGAATTCAGCTCGGGATCAGGAACAGGGAATTCAGCTCGGGATCAGGGACAGAGAATTCAGCTCGGGATCAGGCACTGGGAATTCAGCTCGGGATCAGGAACAGGGAATTCAGCTCGGGATCAGGGACAGAGAATTCAGCTCGGGATCAGGCACTGGGAATTCAGCTCGGGATCAGGAACAGGGAATTCAGCTCGGGATCAGGGACAGAGAATTCAGCTCGGGATCAGGCACTGGGAATTCAGCTCGGGATCAGGAACAGGGAATTCAGCTCGGGATCAGGGACAGAGAATTCAGCTCAGGATCAGGCACTGGGAATTCAGCTCGGGATCAGGCACTGGGAATTCAGCTCAGGATCAGGCACTGGGAATTCAGCTCGGGATCAGGGACAGGGAATTCAGCTCGGGATCAGGGACAGGGAATTCAGCTCGGGATCAGGCCAGGAGCTGCAGTGCAGGCTCTCATGGGCACAGCTCTGCTGTGGGTAGAAATCCAGTCAAATCCTTGATTGCAGGAACCACTGCATTTGGTTTTACTGAAATACAGTAAATGCTCCTTGATTTGCTCCTGGATAGTGCTGGCATTCACTTGGGAGTGTGGGAGAAACTGCTCATCCTCTTCCTCTCAGCCCTGGTGTGTGTGGACACCCCAGTGCTTCCTTGTTTCTGGAGTCTTTGTGGAGAGGTTAGGAGTGAGAACTCCTAAAAACATCTGTCCTTACCCTGCTGACGTTTCCCTGCACTGGAGCTGTGCTCCTTTCCCAGAGAGAGGAGGGCAGAAACCCTGGAGAAGTTTGGGGTGCAGCGCTCTGTAGGGCTGAACCTCATGGACAAGTGGCTTTATTGGGTTATCTGGTAGCATTTTACACCCAGCTCTTTTCCCTGCACAAAAGGCAGATTCTTCACCAGGGATAACAGAGGCCAGAAATAAGCTCAGGGTCTGTAAAAGGAAGTAGTCATAAAATGCATTCATGTGTTTGCAATCCCCAGGATAAATATTTTTGTTCGTGCCAAATAATGATCTGACATTGGTACAAATTCTGAAAGCAAGAAGTGGTGTTTCATAAGTTATTTTTTCTTGGGCTTTTTTTCCCTTTTTCCTTCTGACAAAACTTTACCCAGATTTTTTTCCTCTGAAGTGGCTTTTGCGGTCGCTGGGCTGAGGGGGTGTGTGACAGGCGGATTTCTCTGGGATGTGGCTACAGACAGCTGTCTCCTTTTGGAAATGGACTTCTGGCTTTGAGGAGGGGTTTGAAATGGATGCTGACATGTGGGAATTAATCCAGTTTGTCACATACATTGGAGTGTGGCAGAGAGTGCGTTTTTCCCCCCTCTTCAGGCTGTCCCCATGTAATAAAAATACAGGCAGAGGTTTTTTTGTGCTGCAGCTACAGTCGTCATGCCATTCCTTAATTGCCCCCCTTTGAAGATGCCTCACATTCTGCTGCAGGGCTTTCCACCGTGGTTCCAAAGAAAAAGGTGAAAGGATTCATTCTCCCCTAAAATGTGAGGGTTTTGTCCCATGCCATTGATGGCTTTCAGATGGTGAGCGGAGAGGATTCGTGTCTCACCACACATCTCTGTAAAGGTTGTCAGTAAAAATGGGCTCTGCTTGCAAAATTTTGAGTCCTGAGTAATTCCTGGGCTTTTAGAACTGGAATACAGACTTCTCAATGGAGCAAACCACAGACAGTGCTGTAGGCAAACACACTCAACATTTGGTACATCTAGTTTTGTCTGTATTCTAATAATAACAGTAGTACTTGGAATGTTTAATTTATAGTATCAAAGGAATTTCACTTATTAAGTGATGGTCTGAAACACGTCTGATTTTGCCAGCTTGGGTCCTTCCTCCATGAGAGAGCAGGACAGTGTCTGTGCCCTGTTTGCAGTTGCACACAATGACTCATACCCTCACCTGTGTATCAGAACAGTCAAACATTTTTTGCAGCTATAATGGGCTGGATTTTCCAAAACTCATCTCTGACTCGTGGCATTTGTGCAACCAATTTGTGCTGGTCTTGGTGAGGTTTAATTGTAGAAATAATTCCCATGGGACAGAAGGGGAAAATAAACACTTTGAACAGGACAGGAAGAAACAAAGGTGATGGTCAGTGCTTCTGTGCTATGATCTTTAATTACAGATAATATAAAGTAAACATTGAGGGGTTTTCTAGGGAATATTAATGCTACATTTTCATCTTGTTTTTTATTGCTTGCTGTGTAAAACGGTACCTGAAGTTAAAGGTGTTTGCAAAGGGGGATTCAACTCAAGCTACAAACCCATAGCTCAAAGTAGTTCCATGTAAAGTATCATATCATATATCATATAAGTATCATGTTATGATACTTATATCAAAGCATGAAAGATGCTCTTTTCTAAACATTGTAAGTTTTGTTGTATTATTTCAAACAGTTTTATGCAGGATCATTTCAACTAATAATGTGCTAAGTTCTGAAGACCCTTTGAAAAAAACTCATGAGCAAAACACTGCTGGGAAGAAATATAAATAAACCATTCCATAATCTTTTGGACCAGAATGAACAGCTTATTTGTAGATCCATCATCTAGGTTCTCTAAAATTAAGAGACGAAACAAAAACTGTAAAACAATTCTGAATAATTTATTGGTATTGTTGATGCTTCCAAGTAAGTGAAGTGCATAATGATCATGTCTAGATAGTCATTATTTGTCTTTTTTACATACTTTGTAATTGAGCAAAATAGTTTCCTGAAGATTGTTTGTATTTGTTTGCAAGTTCTGTCAAATCCAGCAAGATGTATAGGTGCCATTAAAAATCCATATTGATTTCCCACAGTCAGCTGGGAGTTTACTTGAAAAGTCAATCATTAGTTGAACGAGCGTCCAAAGCGTGTTCCAATATCTACTCGTAGTTTATGTTTTTAAGCAAAAATGACTATTTTAAAAAGAAATGTCGTAGGTTCTGGTGACTGATATGTGAAGATTTGTGGTTTTCACCAGTGCTCCTGTGCTGGGCTGGGCTCTTCTGCCCTGAGTTTTCACCTCTGATCCTTCACGTTTTAATTCATTTGGATTCAGCCTTTGAGCTTTCCTGGTGGGCAGTCCCTTGCAGTCTGACCCTGTGGATATTGACGGGTGTGGGCTTGGATTTGGGAGACCGAAGGAGCGAAAGCTTTGCAGTGTTCTCTGTGTCCTGGGGCACGATCCTGCAGCTGGGCTTTGGGCACTCACCCTGTCCTGGAGCTGAGCAGCATTTTGGCTTTTCGCCCCTTTCCTTCCTGTTTCTTGTCTCCTTATGCTCCAGAGGAGAGAGTTTTGAGACGAGGAGGTAGCAGCACCTCCCCAGGTCGAGTGGAATGGTTATAATTAATGGATGATACATTCTCTTTACGCTTACTTTCACGGACAGCTTATGGGATATCTGTGCTAATGGATTGATCCTATTTAATGTATATTAGTAATTAAAGAAAATACATTTTTAAGAGGCAAGGATATATTTAATTTTAATAACTATCTTTCCCTGAATCAAGAAGTCTTTGCACAGAACTCTAATGGGTAACATTAGTCAAATGTGTGATAGATCAAATTGTTAAGTATGAAGGGTGTTGTTAATGTAACACAGAAGAGAAATCTTGTGAGGTAACTCTGAATAACACCCAGGAAGAGTGCATTCATCATGGTATGCTGACAAAACATCTGAGTAATGATGGCCATTAAATCTTTTGTCATGGCTAAGATATGAAAAAAGAAAACAAGTTAAAGAGTGAGCCATTTAGGAAAATTGCCATTTGACATGTAAACCTTTCTGCCTCTGTGTGTTCATTTTTATATAACAGAATGAATTTGCATTTTAGGAGGAAATTTAATTTGCCTAGCAATTAGAGGGGGAAGTGGTGAATTTCAATCTCTAGTTAGTCAAACATTTAAATGGAAAAATCTGAGTTGGTTTTTTTTTCTTTTTTTTTTTTCCTTTGGAAGGGAAAAAACCCAAAACCATAGCAAAACAACCAACTCACGAGGTTCAAAAAGGTTTGATTTACTGATATATTTATTTTTGGACAAGGTCTCAGTGTCTGACCATCTGTATTGTCTTTACATGACCCTGTGTGTGAGTAGATGTTAATTGGGCTGCCTTAAACCCGGGAGAAGGGAGCGATTCCCAAACACTCAGCACTGTTCGTGTTCCCTGTGCAGTGAACTTGCTGAATTCTGTGTGGTCAAACATGGCAATAAAGCCATGGATTTGCATGGTGAGGTGACTGGATTGCAGTTTGTAAGAGAGTTTTGGAACTGATGTAACAGAGAGAAGAGGCACTGGAGAGATACAAAGTGAAGTAGAACTCGGAGAGTCCCTGGTTATTCTGATGGGGCTGAAAAGCCCACTGGCAGTTTCCTAAAATTACTAAACTCAGAAAAATTTGGTTACCAGTTGCAGGACTTTGATGGAATTGGCATTTCTTAGCAGCTGGTTCCAGTATCACGTTTTTGTAGGAAGATAAATAGCAGAAAATGGTGATGTTGAGATCAAGAAAAAGTTTGTGGTGAGACATTTTGGATTTGCTGGAAAGGTCTGTCAGGTCACTGGAATGTATCCACACAGCAACATTCTGTTGTTATATTAGGAGGAAATGAGGCAAATTACAATAAAAACTACATTTAGCCAAGAAAGAATTTGTAGCAAAATTGTCCAGATGGTTTATCTTAACCCTGACAGCAAAATATGTTAACCAGATTAGTAATTTAGACACTAGAGATATAAGAGGGACTGTTTGGAGCAATAGTGGTTTGGGTTTTTTTTTTTTAAGTTGGTTTCTTGATTGAATTTCTTTAAATGAATGGTCAAATTTTAGTGGTTCAGGTTGTGTTTTAATAAATGTGGCTCTTTAAAAAACCTGAATTTGATATATACAACTTGGGAATAATGGCAATTGTAACTCACACAAGTTACACACTGAGTTTGTTTTAGTGTAATCCTTTCTAAAAGTAAACTTCAGATAGTTTTGAACCATCAAACAGTGGTATTTCATCAGCAGCATTTATGGGGTAAGGAAAGGGCCTGCAAATTCTTCTGCAAGTTGTTCCAGCAAAGTAGCAGCCCCCAAAGAACTGAAGGGGATTGGATCTACTTATAATTTTAAACTATGGAGACATCAGTAAAATAGCTGCAAACAGACATGAGGCATGGAGAGGGGAAGAAAGGGGAAGGAGAAGGGGTACAACAGCCAGTAATGGAATAAGAATGCAAGGAATATATGTAAAGGTTAGGAAATCTTCTGACCTCACTTGGGATATTGTTTTTGTTCTGGTTACCATATTCTTTAAAGATGTAACATTTGAAAAGGGGAATTTGATTGACCTTATGACTAAAGATAGGGACTCTGAGGAGAGGCTAAAATCATGAATTTCTATAACCTTTAAAGAGCAAAGGTTGAAAGGCATTTAATTGGAAAATATAAAATCTCCTGAATTATATATCAATATATAACTCTATTTCTTTTATATCAGAAATTATTATAAAAGGAAGGATATCTGTCAGTTGAGGGGCAAGTAACTGAGCAGCCCCTGTGCACTTGCTCCTTCTGCTGTTCTCTTCTGAGCACAAAGAAACCAGGCTTCCCTTGCACTTCTGACAGTACCTGAGCTGAGCTGGGAAAACACCAAAACATCTGAAATGCATGTGGGGAAAACCCATCTGAAAAAGTGTGAAAATACTCTCAAGATATTCGGTCAGTCTTACTGGCCATTGCTGGACGGGGTAATAAAATAAGAGCTGTCTTCTGGTCTTGGACAGAGACTGTGGTGTAACTTGTCAGGAGACCTTGCAGGATTTGGTTCCTCCAGGTTCCTGAGGCAGGGGGAGGTTCCACACGCTCTGGATATCCAGATCCCACCATTCCCTCCTCAGGAGAAATCCCGCACTCCACACACCGTGGCTGGATCTGTGTGCTGGCAGAACTTCCCCTCTGAAATAGGAGTGGGAAGTGAACCAAATGTGGGGGAAGCTGTGCAGCACAATCGTAGCCTAAAACTGCTCTGGAATTACCAAAATACAGCATTTAATTTAAAACTCCTTACAGGCATAAACAGGCTTTAAGATTGTTTTCAAGATTAGTTTTTAAAATTATCCTATTCAGGAAATATTTTGTCTAATTGTGTAATATTTTATCTTTATTTAGTCACTAAAGAGATCAGAAAACAGTTTGTAGAGTAAAATACCCACATCAGTCTGTGTCTGTCTGTGGCAGCTCATCCCAGAACTGTGTTTTGAAGTAGTTGGTAGAAGGAAGAAACTGATAAAAGGGAGATGAGCAGCAGCATTGTTGCTTCTCATGTGGGTTGGTTGGCTTTGCTCAGACAGTGACATCAAAAAAGACGTGAATCCACTTTTAACTCTGCTGTTAACTTGTGGAAATGGAGTCACTTCCCTAGGAGATGAAATGGATAGACTTGGTATTTCCCTTTATATCTGATAAGTGTTGTTTTTTGTACGCTAGATCTAGAGGAGTTTTTCCCACTGACATCACTGTTCAGCTATAATAATTTAAATATATTAACTGAGTTGAAATCAGGCAGCTCCAAATGCAGGTGTAATGTGATCCCGTGCTGCACAGTCAACTTTATTAGCCTCTTTCAATATTCAGAGTCTCATTATCTAAACTTTCTATGGCAAGAACATTGGGAAGTTTTTATAGTTTTGAATTTGTATAAATAACTGCCATTTTAAGAAAGATGCCTGGTCACTCGAGCTCGTGCATTGATTAAATCTTCCCGTGGAGCAGGATCCATGAGAATGCTGAAGGTCCCGTTAGAAAATACACAGCTTGATTTATACTTGATGAGAGCGACATTGATCACGTTCACATACTGAAACAATTATTGATGGAATCTATGATGAACAAGTCATTCCAGTTGTGATGAACATTGGCTTCTAGCAGACGTTTGACACTGAACCATGAGATTCTTTGTTGTTGCAGCACATCTGAGAAAATCATTAAGCTTTTTGAAGCCTTTGCAGGCTGGGCTTGAGAGTATTATTTGCATTAAGTTCCTTTCACATCAATTTTGCTTTTCTTGCAGTAATGCATTAGGAAATTTGGGGTTATCAGTAGCCACAGCAGATATTACAGGCAGAAATACAAATGTAGCTCACCTAATTATCAGCATGTACATGTGTCAAAGGACCTGTGAGAAAAAGCAGAATTATGTTTAAGCTGTTAATAACATGGTAAAGGCAAACGGCAGCGATTCTGAAGAACTGGAAGTGTTTGCAGTTAAAAATTTTTTAATTCTTATGTTCTTCTTGAGGAAAGGAAGGTTGAAAATCAGAAAAAAAATGTCCTTCATGGTTCGTTCAACCAAGCGTGTGTGAGTGGGAGGCGAGCGTGGCACCAGTTAAACCACATTTTTGTGTATTTTTCACACTGGAAGTTGCAGGATTTAGTTGAGAATTTTGAGAGTGCAGCTGGATTTCCAAGAATTGTCGTAGTTTTTACATCTGAATTGAAGCAAGCTGCCTGTTCAGCTGTGCAGACAGTCAGGAAATACCCTCCACTGCTGGTCAGACCTCTGAAATGGTTACAGAGTGTTCTGTACATGAGATCAGGCTGCTCATGAACAGTTCCTGCCAGCCCAGACCATGTCATGGAACATGCAGGGGGGAAGGTTGTGCTCGGGTTCTTGGCCAGTTTGTTCCTCTGCCCACATTATCACAACCACTTGGGGCTGTGAAATCTGCTCCCAGGAAGAAATCTGGGATTCCCCACAGGCTGCTTGGAAACAAAGCCAGGGACTACAACACGGCCTTGTCCAGCAGGATCACACTCTGTCTGCCTAAGGATCCCAATTGATTTGTGTAACAGCCTGAATAATGAATGTGGATTTTTAGTTCGGTCCCCTGAGCGAGCGATGCTGTTCCACTCCCTGGGAGCTCTCCTTTTCAGCTTGTGATCTTCAAGTTAAATTCTCTCAGTGTAATTTTACATTCAGAAAGAAGGTAAAAATGAAATTGTCTTAAGACAATTTAAGATTTTTAATTGTCTTTTTTGAAAGGTATTGGTAATTAATGTTACACGATGGAGAATAGCTTGCAGATTTACTGTCATTTTAGTATTTAAATCTTCGGAGATCTCTGACCCAGTGTTCCCTGACCCACAGGTTTACTGTCAATCCTCTTGACCTTCTTGCACTCGCTTTTCTTTGGGTTTTTTTCATTAAACTGGTGTTACTCATAATGAGATAGATATATTAAAGTTAATACTCCCTTCTTTCCAAGCAGAGTCACTTGATATTTTACTGCTAAAGTGCATTTAAAAGTCTTCATGCAAGCAAAACAGGATCATACTTTGTGTTTTATATGCTGAGTAGCTGACCTGCAAAACTGCTCAAAGGATGGTGGACAAGCACAAACCCACTGTCCTGTGTCTTCCAACTCACACACACAGAGATACTGTTTTTCCAATAATTCTGAAGACCAGAAATTGGAAAGTCTTGAAAAAGAGAGTTTAGCACTCTTGACACTAGAAAGTTTTGCATTGGCCTACATGGGAAATTCATGGGGTGAAAAACGTTAAAAAGCATTATTCTAACTCACCAAACTTTTCCATTAAAGCCAATGAGTCCAGCAGTGATTTCTGCTCAGCATCACTTTCATTAGGTGACCTCTGGGAATGTTGTACATGCAGAAGAATCAGGCAGACAGAGCTGACTCGCACTTGGACTTGCACAGATGCATTTGCAGACTGCCGTCCCTGAATAATTTAGAAAGCAATAATCCAGAGGAGCTGCAGCTCAGTGTTAGAGCATGCTGAGAAATTTGGTTTGTAAATTACTGTTTTTATTTTAAAACTGGACCACTCCAAAGTTTGAGTGTTTTTCTGTTTTCTTTCCATTTTCTGTTCTCTTAGAACAGATGCTCTTCAGAGGAGGAAAAACAAGGTGGAAAATTAATACTTAAAGGCAGAAGATGGAGTCAAGGAACAAAATAGCCATTTTCCTTCAAATACCTCTGAAACCTGCTCTCTAATAATGTTTAAATGAGAATGTTTTGCAAAACTGTCTGGTTTTGAAAAATGTATTACTTAAACTAAAGAAAAAGAGAAAATACTCAATCCTGTGTTTTCAGAATACTTGGGGTTTTGCAATACCTGCAGCACTCAGTTACCTCACGGGGAATTTGAACACACATGGAGATGGTGTTGTGTACCTGCCATGGGGGATAACAAATCCATCCCTGGGCAGGGAGCAGCTTCTTGTGCTCATCTTGGACTATATGAGGGTTTCCTGCTGAGTGCTCAAATTTGCCCCTTCCCCCCCCCATATTTGGGAGTAACTGATGTGAAAATCTCAGGGGAAGCTGCTTTGGTGAGGTGTGGGATCATTGCTGAATGCATCTCAGACCATACAGAATGCCTGCTAAAAGGAGGATAAAAGCCAAGTGCAATTGCCAGGCTGTTTGGGAAGAGGCAGCTTTTCACACGTGGTCACTCAACATTAAAGAGATCTGGAATTCCGATATATTCTCGCAAGATAAAAGTTGTGGGTTATAATCACATTGCAGGAGAATGGATCTCCGTTAGAGTTTCCTGCACCTTGTGAAAGGACTAACTGGGTGACACCTGGCAATTAAAAAGGGAGCCTGGGTTTATTACAATACATTTTTTGTAGTGAGGGTTGCCTCAGGTGAGTGTTGCATAAAGATATTTTCAAGCATATGTGCAAAAGAAGTAAATGTAGAGCTGTTGCTGATGTATCTGTAATAAAATTGGTAAGAAAATGATTTAAAAAATGAAGAGTGGCATTGGGGATTCTCCATGTAAATTAAGCATTGTTTACTTGCTGCCACACGAGCTCTCTCTTACTGCAGCTTGTTTATTTATTCCCCCCTCAAATGGCAAGAGAACACTTCATTCCTTCTGGATGCAGGACATCTCCCTCCTAATTACTTAAACTCTTCTTTTTTCCCTCCTTGCATACCAGATGCTCACAGATGAGAGTTCTGTTATGCTATCAGGAATATTTGTTAATAAGAAAGTAACTTAAGTAGTTAACATAACAGGAGTTGATTTGACCTGCTGATATGCATTTTTACAGAATAAACAAAGCCTGTTATCTGAGATTTTATTTATGAGGATCTGCTCAAGTGATCTGAGATCCCCCTTGTTTGCCTGTCCTGCCCTAGACCTCGGCACATAATCTCACTGTACTGCTGCCCTTTTGACATCTGATTGCCCTTTCCATCAGCATCCATCCAAAAGCATATTTGTCTAAAAAGGAAACAATTAAATTCCAATCTCATACAGAAAACCTTTACTTTTCAAAGAAAACATACTGAAGAAGTTACAAAGTCGTACATGACGGGGAACCCTCACTAAATCAGAACCAGAAGTCATTAGGCCAAATTCAGCTCCTGCCAAAATAGACACCAAGCCACTGATCTTGATGATATTTTGCCTGTTTATATTAGTAATACTATAGGCACTTACTTTTTATTTGTTTTTCCATTAAATCCTGTAGTAAGACTTAAGTTATAATGTATGTGACAAGTATCACTGACATGCAAGATAAATAACAAGTGTGATTGGGGAATACTGAAATATTTCAAATATGAAATGATCTACTTGTTTCAACCACCTATGATAGTGGGCTAAAACAGCTGAATGCTGTGAAATTCGGTTTAAATGATGTTGCTGTCCTCCAATACGTGGATGTCCTATTGCAGAGGGATCTAAGAACTGCATGATGGTGTTTTTTCAAGGATAGCAGTGAGTTTCTGTAGGGCACAGAGCAGATCTGCTGCTCTCAGTGTTTGCACATCTTTTCTGTTTGTATGTCTGCAAATGATGCCGCCTGGGAGACACCTTTTTGCCTTCACAGTGAGCAGTTCCCTGACTTTGTCCATAGTAACAGGTGCAGAGTTCTGGATCACAAGTGAGCTGTGTTTGACATCTGTGGCTGCAAACAACTGTGAAAAAGCTACAAATAATTCATGCTGTATAATCAGTGGTATAATTGAGTTACACTCTGAATTTAGATTTGATGGGGAAGTGTCTTACCTTCCAAGCCTTTCACGCTGAAGAATTTAATTTACTAAAGGGAGTTTTGTCACTGGTGTCTCATTGTAACTTTCTGCAGGAGCAGCCAGGTAAATAAATACTCAGTGTGGTGTTTTCAGAGTGGAATGCTGTGGGAACATCCTGGTTAACAGCTGCAGAGAAGAAAGATAAGAGATATATTTCTGTGTCTTACACGTGGAGCATAAAGCAGTCTAAAGGGAAGAAGACTTCTTTGTGTATTGTTTTACTTTAACTGCTAGTGTTTATCTGTCACATTTATGACACGCTTGATTATACACTAAGAGATGCAAGGTTGATTATATCAGGTTATATTGTAATTTGAGCTTTGGAAGAAGGATGCAGCCTGGATGGCCACTGAGCACGTCATGAACTTCGGTGTTCATGCCCAGCCCAGTGGTTCTGCAGCAGGACACGATGAGTGAGCTGGGGGCAGGCTCATGGCTCCTCCTGACAGCCCCATCCCTGACTGTCGCAAGGGGAGAGCTGGAGTGGGCACATTCTGCTCCTGTAGCTTTTTGGCACAGGTGTTTATCACTGAACTTCCAAATGTAATTCCTTCCTGAGAGATCCTGAAACTGTGTAGTTTCGCCGTTAATGAAATTTCCCACAGCTTCTGTTCTAGATAGAAATGGCTGAAATGACAGTTCCAAGGATCCGAAATGTCAGTGGCACGTCAGTGGGTGCCACTTCTCTGCAGGTGGAATTCCCAGGAATTGTTAAAGCCCCGCTACTGAGAAATCCCAACCATCCTGATTTTGTTACGTCTCCAAGTATGTAGGCTTGAATGCTCGTGGATTTACAATGTTTGAACAGCTTTGGAAATGCTAACAAGGTTTTTTCTGCTTAGTGAGTTTTATGGTACAGGAAGGGGGTGAGCTGCTGTTTCCAAACTTGCAGAGCTTACGGATTTGTAAGATGTTACCTGCTGATTGGAGGAGTGGAGCTTGCTCACCTGTGCAGTCCTTTTGTTCAGTATGAGATCAAGCTAAATCTTGGGTGGTTGAGAACTAGACAAGTCTTGGTGTATGTATATTTATATATTAAAAATACATACATGTACACTGAAACATGTCTGTGTGCTTGGAGTTTGCTGTGTCCTTGTTAGGGTAAAAGGAATTCAGCCAAAAGTTTGTCTGTTTAACAATCAAAATCACAAAAAAGACGTTAAATGCTTTCCTATTTGATATTCAAAGGTAAAGCAAGTCCAGCTAAGTGAATTAAAAGAATTGTTCTTAACAATGAGGTTAATATTTTTTCCCAGCTCTCTGACTGACAGTTTAATGGAGGTTTTATTGTGTTATGGTAATGATGTCGGTGGAATATATATTTCTTTGTTTGCATCTGTCACTTATAGAGTTAATTAATATTCTGCTGGTTCCATATAGCTTTTTGTTCAAAATCAGTCCTCTTTTACTCCGTGCATTTCTTTGGCAGCCCAGCCCTTACAAAAGGAGAAGTTTGCAGAGTCCTGAGCAGCTGAATGTCCCTACAAACAGAACTGTAGTTTGCCAGTGATACCTTCTACAAACCGGGACTAAAATATCAGTGTAGTACATAAGCCTTTTACCACCCTTGAAAACCCAGCTTGAACCTTGAGCGAGTCATTTACATGATGTTTCCTTGGGATTACCTACATTCTTGTCCACTTTGACCTTGTAATTTTGCTCACAGTTGGAAATGTAATGCAGAGTGACTAAGATAATGTTGTTTACACAGACTTTAAGTGGAGTGACATTATAGTCAAGCAAGTGTCACATCACCCAAAGTGAAGGAAGACTTAATTACCATAATCCTGTGAATACTAAAATTCCTTAGCCATGTGCAGCATAATAATGTAATGTTCTGCATGTTCCATTTAATAACCCGAAGGTGCTGTATTAACTCTTGGGGAACTTTTAGTTTTCCTAAAGTGAAAGCAAACAGATTTAGAGCGGGCTGGGAGAGATTCTGTGCTCAGTGGAGATCCTTGGTGTGTTGCTGCCAGTACATCCCATCTTCCTTTGAATTTATACTTTGGCAGGTGAAACAAAACTGAGGCGACTGCACCGGCATCTCTGTCGATCCAGTGGGTGTAGTTTGGGCCAGGGATTTCTGCAGGTGATGAAGGCTTAAGTTCACTAAATGACAGGACTGAGGCAGTAATAAAACATAGTGTATCATGGCAAACACACCAGTAAGTGGAGAGGAGTGTTAAATCCTTCAAGACTGGAACAATCTGTTCCTTAAGTGTTTGAGCCGTCCTACCTTTTTTCTGATAGTGCACCAGCCTTAAGGACTCAGCGAGTAAGGAGATTTGAATGAGGATATAATCATGAAAAGGCAAATCATGAGCAATTATGGTGCTTCACAAAGAGCTAAAGTATTTGTCATGTTCTCTTCTGAGCAGCGTGTAACCGTTTTATAGAGATGGAGTGATTATTCTTAATATGTTGTCTTTATTTGAGTAACACTGAGTAGTAGTGCATGGCCTCCTGCATGCCTTAAACACAGCAGCAGGCTTACTGAAACAATAAACAGACTATTTAGCAGCTGAGAGAATGCAGTGTAGATAAAACAGAGTGCAGTGAATAGCGCTCTTCCTACTTGAGAGCGCCGAGAGTTCTCCAGATCCTGCCTCGCCCATGGTCCCCTTTGGGTTCTGTGCTGCTGTGGTCAGTGGCCAGCAGGGAGGGATGGATTTGAAAGCACAAGTGGAGAACCCAGTGTGCTTTAGTGTTGTGAGAAATACACACTTTGGATTTGCATCGTGTTGAGAGCAGCAGATACAATGGTTCATCTTGGGAGGGGTTATGTGCTTTTATTTGGAACAGGTTTTGATAACTGCATGTGGTGTGTAACTGTATACTCATACTAACTGTGTGCTAGGATGTAGCTCAAGTTTAGGGTGTAAGGCTTGGTTCTGTGAGGACTGGAAAAGGTAAGTTTACAAGTTAATGTTAGAAAGCTGGACATTAAAAAGCACGTGCTGCTGCTGGATGCTGTGGGTGTACAAACAGGCAGACTCACTCACGGACAGTGAGTCAACAGCTGGTGTTGGTTTGTGCTGGCACAAAAAAGCTTTTCTGTCTGCTTACACCAGTGTGGTGCAACTGATGAAACTGCCTTTAACGGAATTGGACTCACTTGTGGAGGGGAGAGGAGAAAGGAGGCTTTCTGTGTGTTAGTAAGGTTTTTGAAGGATGGATGTCAGCATTAAGAATACTCTCTGGAAGAAGGGTGCACTGTATTACAGCAGGCTTTGAAAGGTGTTCCTCAAAAATGGTGCTTTTCCCTGGTAACTGGACCTGCAGGGAAGACAAGAGGATATTCTGCTCCAAATAATCTCAAAATTTGGAAGAATGAAATGAATATGACAAACAATTTGTTAGTGCTCATCCTTCAGAGGGCTGTTTGTAGTCATACACATACACTGTGATAATATGGAATACTTTTCAAGCTAGTTCTTCTTTTCTGTGGAGTTTCCAACCATTTTGGGTATTTAAAATAAATGCCAAATTTCTTATCAGGGTAAAGAACATAGACTTGCTGTTTCTTGGGTTGTTTTTGTAGGATTAAGCCGTGCTTAACGCTGCTGATTGCCAGAGGTCTGGCCTTGCCCTATAGTATTCACTAAGGGTATTATAAGCTAAATAATAGAAGACAAAACAAATGCAAATGACACAGAGAATGTAGATCCTACATGAGAAAAGTTTTGTTGTTATGGATTTATTTATTTATTTGTTTGTTTGTTTGTTTAGAAACAAACTTTCACTCTTAGCAGCAGCAGCAGCCTCGGCTGTGCTGTGTTCTCATCCCCGCATCCCTGCACCCTCTGTGGTAGAACAGGAGGATTTGGGGTGCCCTTGAGTCTGGATCGGGACTAAAGCTCTGTGCAAAGCCGAAGCAGCCTTTGCTCAAAGCCCAGCTTTGTCCCCGCCGTTCAGCCCGAGCGCGGCCGGACAGGCTCCGCTCACGGCTCTGGTGCCCAGATCGCTTCTCACCGCTCCGAGCTGCCCTTATTCCCTTGGAAATGGGGCGCGGGGCTGTGCCCTGGGCGCTGGGGGAGCGCAGCAATGCAGGCTGGTGCTGCGAGGCCGGAGCACCTGTGAGCGCAGGCTGGGGCTGGATGTGCTGCGGGAGCGCCGCAGCTGCCGGCGCGAGCAGCAGTTGGAAGCGCGGCCTCGCCGGGCCCCCGAGACCCGCTCAAGGGTCTGCGCTTTCTGCGGATGTATAATTTTTGTTGATTAACAGGAGTTCTGGGAAGGAACCCTTTGGTAAAACTGATGACAGGGAGGAGCTGCCTGGGGCAGAGGCTGTCAGATGATCTCCTTTGTGACTGCAACAGTGCAAATATTACCAAGGAACCAAAATCCCTTCCCGCATGCAGGGCTCCCTGGGGGAGGCAGTGCTCAAACACAGAACTCTTCCTGTTGCCAGAGATGAATCTTACAGGTTCCAGCGTTTTTTATTTTTTAATTTCGAATTACAGAGTGTTTTGGAACATGCAGATTTTGTAATATCATCCTTGAGAGCAGAAAGGTCAGAGACTTTTCTAGATATTAGGACACCAGAGTTGGGCTTTCGTCATTGCTGGCTTCCTTAAGTAGGTTTATTTTCCTAGATGTCTGAGTAATTACCGCTGTCATGGCTGAGAGCATCTTGGGTCCAGCACATTTTGGTTTTCCTTGTAGAGATTTCACACTCTGTTCTATGTTGTTCTGGAACGTAGAGGGTGGGAAAGGGTTTTCCGAGACATTTACGAGTGCTGGTTACACAGATGTGGAAGAACATTCTGAGAGACCTGAGTTCAGAAAGTGATAAACACTGTGTTGAAACACACATTGAAAGTTCAGTTTGCATAAAATCTGGTCAAAATCCTTAAAGGAAGCAGTAGAAGTTTGGCTGGAAGGATGGTCAGTGGCCAAATTGTGTCCAATTTGCAGGGCAAATCAGCAGCATTTTCATCTCAAACTCTGCCCAGGACAATATGAACAATAGTTCATATACTATGAACAATAGTTCAATACTATGAAACTAAGCCAGGTTTTCCATAATTTCTTTTCCATTCCCATGAAAAGTCTCCCAGTTGCTTGAAACATTATTAAAAATAAGAAGGATGTAAATATATAATGTGTTGATTGTGGGTGTCCTGGGAGGCAGAGCCTGGATCTGGCATGGGGGTGGTGACCCTGCCTGTCCATCTGCCCATTCCCTGCCCATTCCCTGCCTGTGCCTGGCATTCCGGAGGGGCAGCCGCCCCCTCGGATTCCTGCAACTGCAAAACTAATTAGTGAAATTAAGTTGAAAACGCTGTAAACAAGTGAAGTTGTTATTCATTCCGTACGGCGCTACAAATGTGGGAGGACATGTTAAATGATAAATTAGGCATGAACTGCTTTAATCTGGAAGCTGAACATGCCAGCGAAGGGCCTGCATTTGTAATTAGCATCGGGGGCCACAGGAGAGTGGTGCCTCTTTTAAAACAGTGACAGGGAATTGATCAGTTTAGGTTGCCGTGGCAACCAGGAGCCCTCCATCGCTTTCCCTCGTCCTCCTATTATGCCGTCCCCACGTTCAGAAATATATTTATGAACTGTAAAGATAAACTACTCAATAATGCAAAAGAGGCTCCGATGCTCAAATGCCAAAGTGATGGGGGCCAAGCGGCTGCCTGACTACCCGATAACGAGCTTAAGTGTTCTCTGGTTGTCATGACATTTCTTTTACAAAGCAAATGATGTCTGCAGGAAAAAAAAATCTTAAAATTAGCCGAAAATGCAAATCTCTTTATGAGGCTGTCACCTTCATAATAACAGACAATAATTGATGATTTATGAGATGCCACCATAGCAACCAACTCCTTCGGCACCCCCTGGTTCCTCTCACACAATGGCTTGGGCTCCTGTGGAAAAGTTTCCAGCGCGAAGCTCTGGAGGTCTCGGAGCCTCTTACTCCATGAGATTGGCAAATGTTGCAGGGATTTTTGCAGTCGTCCTACATGCAAAGGGACTGAAGTCCCTTCTGTAAAAGCAGTGTAAAGCATTATCGAAATAGAGTGACTTCAGTGGAAAAAACAGATTATTTTTATTTGCTGCTCAGGTTGGAACAGGAGCTGGGACGCCCAGATCTCTGCTGTGCATTTGGCTTTTCTGAGTTTGCCATCTAATAACTTGTATTTGAAAGTGTTGGTTGTTTAAACCAGCCCTTTTTGTGCCTCCTGGTGTGTAAGTTAAACTGACTGTCCTCGAATAAGTGATTGATTTGGATTAGAACTTAAATGACTGCAAAAGAAAGGCTTTTATTTGCAAATGGTTCATTACATAATGAATAGAGGTTTTTTTAAATAGTTTTTTTAGATTACTGTCTTTTCTAACTGGTAAAATTGACTTCAGGAGAATTAAGGCCTCTAGACTTTGTTAAAGGTCATACAGCACTAGGAGGAATCAGGTGAAGGTGTGTTTGTATCTTCATGCCCAAGGACCATGTTATTTGCTCTTCTGAACGGGAGTAGGGGGCATGGAAACCCTCATACCCCAGTTCTGCATCACTTTGTAAAACTCTGGTCCCTAAATTTGGTACCTAGAAAGGCCAGTTTAATGTTGAGGGAGAAGAACTGTCAGTGGCAATTTCTGCTTAAGGTGGTGTCATTCCCCTCCCCCCCCCATTTCTTCCCCTTTTCCTGCCATTAATAAATGGAGATTCTAAATGTGCTCTTTTATTGCAGTTCCCTTTTTAAAAAGTTCTGTAGTAGTAGGAAAAATTCACTGATTAGAAAAAGCATTCTGAGAGTAATATGTTAATTCTTAGCCCATATCTTAAGATCCATACTCAGACAATGATTCCAAAAAAAGCAATAGAAACTTATTTGAATTAAGAATTCATGATCTTTCCCGTTCTTTTTTGCTTCGTCAAATATGACAGGTAGAGCTGTCAGTTCCAGAAAGTGATTTCTGGTAGAATAGTATCTTTCAGTCACCCTGCCTGGCACAGAGAGGAAAAAAAGAATAAATAAATGGAAACCCTTTATGTTGTTACTGGTTATAGCCAGGCATTTATTTTTCTGTTCACATTTTGGTTTCTACTTTTTTTTTTACATTGCTTAATTTTAACTCTTTTCATAACTTCTTCAGGAATAGTTGTTATAGGATTTATTAATTATAAGTTTATGAAAAAAAAAATGGAGATTTCTTCATGTGTTTAGCATGAAAACAAATAAGCTTAGTGGTTTTCCCCTCCATGTCTGTGTCTTCTTTCCATCCTCACCTCTGACTTCAGCAGAACTTGCTTCTTTCTGTGCCATGGACTGTTCCAGAACCACAGACAAAAAAAACCAAGACCCAAACCCCATAGCAACTGCGGCTTTTCTATGGATAACCAGGTTTGAATACTGTAAAGAACACGTGCAGGAAGAAGAGGAAGGAGTAAAGGCTGTTGTTGGTGGTGGGCTGTATAAAGTGGGTGTGATTTCTGTGGCTGGACCCTTGGAAACCCCCTCCTCCTGTGTGTGTTCTCCTCCTCTCCTGGTGCTGCCCTGGTTTCGGGGCTGTGGAGGACATTCTCTGGCTTCCTCTGGAGCTGGGCTGGGTGTGGAGCTGTTCTCATCAGCATTTTACAAGCTCTGTGTGTGCAGCAAGTGCAGAAACGGCAGTAAAATTTTTTGCAGTGTATTGACCTGAAGTCCATTTGAAGTTGATAAATACCAGCTGTTCAAACAGAAAATTAAATAAAAGCAAGTCAAAACTTACTCTGGAGTAAACAGGTGAACAGTATGTAAGACAAAGCAGTTCCCCAAAGGCATTTTTAGTACATGGTCATTATTTAACTCCTGACTGAAAATAAACAATGCTGACAGAGTGTGTGTTGGGGGGCTGTGATATATGAACAGTGTCAGTTCTGTAGGCTGATAACCTATAGCTTGACATCCTTATCTATAAACTTTGACAGATACATCAGTTTGTTATTGTCACTTTATTAACTTGCTTCTATGATAGCAGCAGATAATCTTTCTCAAAGCTTAACTCAGCTAATACTTTATTAGGTAAAACAGTTGGAAAAATGTCAACAAATTTTGTTCCCCCCACAAAGGAAAATCCTTTACAGTTCTTTACATGTTGAGCCACTATTTCACAATATGGAACAGCATTGTTTGCCTATCAGCAGCAGACAATAAACTGTTTTGTCACATTAAATTATTTATGCCAGAGACATCCCGACAGCCTCTCTTAAAAAAAAAAAAAGATTATATTGCTCAGAATTGTAGTTGTGGCTGCGTGAACTGAACGCTTGCTTAATAAATTTATATTTTGGTCTTGTGATTTTTAATTGGAAAATAACAGCTGTTCCTAGTTGGAACTGTGTCTACTTTGTCTTGTGGTGGTTTCAGCAGAGCTGCAGCACAGCTCTCACCAGCCCTCGCTCCAGCCCATCCCGACCCTGCCGGTGCCACGGGGCTGAAAGGGGCATCACAGACTCTCCAAAGCCAGGGCTGACTTCTTCTGAACTTCTCTCAATTCTTACTCTGGAATGCTGGTATGAATTATGCTTCCAAATGAGCATTTTTCTGTGTCCTCTGAAACAGTTCTTTAAGGTTTGTTTGAATCTGAAACTTTATCCAACACCTGGTGCACCGCTCTGTGCCAGTCTCTTTCCCTGTAACTCCGTGCCCCATCTCTCTTAGGTTTAATGACACATCCTGTACTCCACCCTGTGTATCCACGTGTGGGACCGACGGAGGAGCTGGGAAATGATCCTGTAAATGCTCATCAATGCTTTTTTTTTGTGCAGAGCGGTGAGGTGTCCATCCCTGCTCTCCAGCTGCCCCAGCCCACAGCGCGCCCTCGGTGTCCATCCCAGGGGTTGTGTCCTTTGGGATGGGCTGGCTGGGAAGGGCAGTAGTTACAGTGTAGTGGTGGGCAGTAACAGGACAGCAGAACTCAAGCTGCACAAGCAGCCTAAATGCTGAAATTGCATCATTTCGGGTGCTTGGTTGTCTCCACGGTGGTCTTTAAACGCAGCTCTGGGTGTGTGCCATTACTTGTGATCTTGAGAAACGCAGTCAGTCCCCCCAGAACTTCTGTAATGTGCAGCCAGTGCCCCCCTGAGGGTCCTGCAGTGACTGGGCTGTCCAGAGCTGCTGTGGGGGCTGAGGGACTGGCTGGGGCCGTCCATCCGTGTGAGCCGGCCCTGGGAAGAGCCAGAGCTTTCCATGGAGACGTGTGTGGTGGAACTACTGAGCTGCACTCGTGTTTGGAGAGTATTTGAGCAACCACAAACTTCCTGCTCGTCTTTCACGGCTCACACGACAGGCTTTCCCTCTCTTTTCTGCTCTACCCCGCTCTTCACTCCATTCACAGGCCCTCATCTCTTTTCTCCCTTCTTCAGACTTGCCCTCCAAGTCCCCATTTTACCCCCACGCAGCTTCCTTCAGCTGCTTGCCTTGAGCAGAATCCTGGTTTTTTCTTGCCTCGAAGATTGGCAGGAGTAGGAGATCGTTCCCCAGTGTCTTGAAGTGTTCCAGTTCTTCTGCAAACTGTGTTTCAGGCAGGGAGGATCTACTGAGGTTAGTGCTGAGAATCCAGAACGGATTTGGAGAAAAGGGGAAGGCAAAATCCAAGTGGCAGTGGTTGCTGTTGATCTCAGCAGGAATTTAGGAGAGGAGGCGATCCAGGCAGGAATTTAAGCCAGTTTGAGCAGGCCTCAGTTGGCTTCACTGTACGAATTTAAAGGGAGTTGACAGTGCTAATTGTCATGTGTGTAATCCTGGGAGTGGGAAAGGATGTTAATGGAAGGACAGGTTTATGGCATCCAAATTAAATTTGAGAAAATACGAATTTTCGAAATTTGACAGCTTTTCAGAAAATGGATATTGTGATGGTGCCCTAGATCCAAATCTATTTCTGCTGCATAAAAGTCAGTGTTACGAAACACGGGAGCGTTAAAGGATTATCGGTGAAGAAAACCCTGTCGTTGTAATAGCAAATGACAGTATTCTTCTCTTGCTGTTTTACCAGAATGATCCAGTGAGGTCATATCAACAGTTTGTGTTTGTATGATTTCCAGGAGAGACTCTGCAACTGAGCCTGGAGCTCAGTGTGTCACTGGAGCTTACAAATATTTACTGTTTGGTTTAGTTAGAGTAACAGTATTATGTGTTACAGCATTATTACTTCACAAATAAAATAATTTGTGTTTCAAGTCAAAGCTCTATGGATAAAAAAATACTAACTTTATAGACAGTCCTGCTTTTTAATGGAATTTATTGATGCATGCTGACATAGTTTTGAAAAGATCATGCAGAATAAACTCAATTTTAAGGATATGTATGTGGCATGAGAGAAAAATCTTGCAGCATAACATTTGGTCTCTTTCTTCTGTTCTTTACTTAAGTAAAAGTAATGTTCCTAATTTAACTGCACACAAGTTTAGCATGGCCTAAAAAAGTAAATCATTAGAGAAGAGAAGCTCAGCTCCCTGGCTGAATGGCTGTAATGAAGCACAGCTCAGGGAAGACAAACTCCTAATTCCTGTTTAATAGAATTCAGCAGGAAGGTGGGAGCTAAACAAAATGGTCATAAACAGAACAAAAAGTACTTATTAGGGAAAGTAAAGTGTTGTAGAATTGCTGTTGTTCTCCTGCTGGATTGAGAGCGGGGTAACTCTCACACCCGGTGCTGCTCCAGTCCCTTGGCAGCTGCATTGCACACAAGCTCCACGCATTTTTGGTAGACCCTTGCTGACTTTGACCACTCCATCACAGTGGCAGCTGCATGACAGCAGCAGTGCTCCGGGATCAATATTGTATTTTGTCATTTTGGGCTGTGAAAGAGCTGTAGGAAACTTCTGGGTGTGCTGCTTTGGAAATGTGCGGCTGGAACTGAAAATGGGCTGGGACCAGCCTGCAGTGGGGTGTGGAAATGGAGAGGGGTGGGTGAGGGGAGAGAGTGTGCAGGGAAACAAAGAGTCAGGCTTTGAGATGCAAGGTGAGAAAGGTAACTCTGCATTCACATCGTGGGTTACATCGCTGAGTTCAGGGATTTTAACAAACTCTGGATAAGGTTGGTGTACCTTTGAACCCACTGGATTTTGCTGCATTTCCCAGGTGGAGTAGGGCTGTGCACAGGCTGTTACCAATAATTCCTGCCAGAGGCAGGGTGGTTATACCTCCATCAGGGACTGTGCTGATGGTGTGATTTAGGAACTACTTGTTTGTTCTGCTTGCTCCTTCCTCGTGTCACCTGTTCTGAACAAGTGGAAGTGTTAATACCGGAGGGAAATAAATGTGTTTATTGGAATGCTCAATCTGAAAAGGTTGCTCTATGTGTTGACATATGAACTTGCTCATTAGGCACAAAGATTCTCGATTAGAATTAGAGTGGGATGGCAAAAACCAGAGATACGAGGTTATTGTTAATGTGTTTAAAGTGGGTACAAGAAACAGGGTGGTGAGTTGGCTCCAGATCACCTTACAGTTCTGTTGCAATGGCAGTAGGACAGGGAAATAAACAGGAAAAGCAGCAAAAACATTAGTATAGGATCATAATTTATGGCTGTTACGTAAAAGAGTTGATCAGATAATTCCCAAAGCTGGAATGTTATTGTAAAGGATGTGGCTTGTTTGGAAAGCAAAGACAACTAAAAAAGAAAGAGATGTTGCCTTTAAAACAGGGCTTGTGCACTTGCCTGAAGGTGCAGCTCTGGAGGGAGATGATGTGGGAGAGGGGCACTGGATGTGATGCTGGCTCCTCGGAAAGGCCACCAGAGCAGGAGGGATCCCTGTGGATTCAGGTAGAATCATCTAAAGCACAGGACTTTGTGGTGATGTCAGTTTTTTTCCTGGCCAAACATAACCAGCATGTACCTGAATGCTTCATATAAAATCCCCAAAGCTTATATATATAAGATAAAGAAATAAGCTTTAAAGTTTATGGAAGAAACTAGTTGAGAATGTCAAAATGTAATAGAAATAGAGTGAGAGGGTTAACAAGAGTTAACAAGCCGTATGACAAGTGAAAGAAGAAATAAAGTGCCTTAAAATAATGCAGACTGATGTATTAGGATGAGGAAGTAACAACTCCACGGCAGTAGAAGGGTAGAATTTTCGAGAAACCTTCCAGTTCCTTTAAAAAAAATTAATGTGGGCATAAGTACAAATGATTCCTTTGCAGAGTAAAAACGGCAACTGTGGAAAGAGGTCAGATTGGGTAAGTCAGAATCTCTCTCTCTGGCAGTCTTGGGCACAGTATGGCAATGAGGGAGGTCAGGGAAGGAGTTTGGGATAGAGCGGAACAGCTCAAACACGTGGGACAGGATGGGAGAGGGCAAAGAACAGCGGGAGATGCAACCAGAGGGACCTTCCAGAGTGAGAGGGAATCATTCCACATGTCCTTCTTGGGAAGAGGAGAATGAGGTGTGATGGGCTGCAGTGAGAAGGGAAGGGGAGCAACAGATGGTGCTGGAAGATGGAAGAGTTTCATGGCTTCAGGTCACCTGCAATGAGATGTCTGACACAATTAACAGCGGTGACAGGAGTGCAGGGGCTAAACTGGAGTGAGAAAACAAGTGTGACAGAAAGCTTATTTAGGGTAGATGTTCTCAAATCAGCTGGGTCTGGTGCAGTGGAGTCAAGGAATGGCGGATGAGGTGTCGGGGTGATTAATGGCTAACTTGGGAGAGTCGTGGAGGGGCGAGTGAGGGAGGAGGAAAAGCTGGGAAATTATAGACCACTCAACTAGAAATACACTGTGATTAATAAACAAACTGTTTTGAGGGTCCAGGAGATAACAGGCAGCATGGAATTGTCAGATTTGGCAAATTATTGGCCATTATTGGCAATTATTATTAACTGGCATATTAATGGCAATTATTATTAATTGGCAAATTATGTCAAACTAATCCAGTTTTCTTCTGCAGAAGAGGGGCAGTCCAGGGAGGACAGAGGTGAGGGAAGCAGTCAGTGTCACGTGTCCTTGCTGTAGGAAGGTTCATGGTTGTCTCACAGAGAGTGGAAAGCGCAGTGGAGGTGAGGCTTGTAAGACGCAAAACGGGTTTGGGTTTGTACTCAAATACTGCTATTTGCATAGAGAGGGCAAAAACGAGTTCTTAATGAGCCTGATTTGAGAAAAGCAGGGTATTATATCACAATTACTGGAAATTTGTCTGGGCTTTTGTTGCCTCCTGTGTGAATTGTATCAGTTACGTAGGATTAAAGCACAAGGATTATGATTCAGCGCCTTGACTAAGTTTTCCACATTTGTTTCCTGTCTTCTTTTCCTCCAATATGCAGCAAATATTTTTAACTTAAAATGTTGTGTTGCCCAGCACAGCACCTTAAACCATTTCAGGTATTTTTTTAAAGTAGTTACATTCTGTGTTTAAAGCCTGGTCTGTGGAAGATGTAAAAAGAGCTGCTCATTTTCCTTTATTCTTAGAGGGCAGTCACAGAGGATGGTGCTTGTTAACAAAAAAAAGAGTCTGATTTTAAGGGCTGCAAATCAATCTGTAGGATGGGATTTGAATCACCGTCAGTGGAAGGAAAGTGTGTTTATTATAACTGAAATCCCACGTGCTCATAATTGACAAAATTAGAGGCTATATGCACAATTTCCCTGTAGAGAAGAAAGATAATGATTTCAAAACCTTGTTTGTTCAGGCTTTTTAATAAACTTCTATTAAAAAGGAAAAGGAAATCTGGTATTTGCAGCGGTCTAAACTCTTACTCATGTGGGAACTTCAGATAAAATCATGGCTTCCTTTACATGATTTGTACATCATTACAAATCATCAGGCTGCATTCTGTGGCACGAGGACTGGTTGGAAATCATGGCTTTTTGTCAGGATGTATTTGGATAGCCGCTTGATTTATCTCCCAGAAATTAAGTTGGTGTTGCTGGAAGCACTTTTTTTTTGTCAGAAATACATATTCTAAACATAATTTTATTGACTTATATGCTTTTGCCGTAAGTTTACAAATCTAATCTAAGAGAGCATGATTTCCTCAATATTTAGCATAGGAAACCCAATGTTTTCTAAAAAGTAGCCTGTCAATAACTATTATGTTTTAATGTTCTCTGAAGAGATGTACCTCCTGCTGCCCAGGCCTAGGAAAATTTTAATTTTCTAGATTTTTATATGCTGCTGTTGAAAGCACTAAAGGAAATTGTGTCATCCTGGTGCCAAAATGTTGGTTACAGGATTTGTAGGAAATGGCCACTCTGTAGTCACCAGGCCACAGAGAGGCCAAGAATGAGTAGCACAGAGGTGCTGAAATAATGCTTTTTTTTATATTTTCAAGATTCTTCTGCCACAGTCGACTGTAGTAGGAGTTGATTCAGTAGGAACCATGAACATTTCAATTTGCTCTCTCCAAATGGTACTTTTTGTAATAAAAAGTGAATTTTAATGACCAGGGAAAGCTCATTTGAAACAAAGCAAGCCGTCTGTTAGTTTTATTTTGATTGACAAGCGTGCCAGGGATAAACTGTTGGCTGACACTGGAACATGCCTCATCAGAGCAGTCTACAATGTCCCCAAAGTCAGCTGAAAACGTTAAATAACATAGAGCATCAGGATCTTGGAACGGCCTGAGCGACAGGAAACAAACTGTTTTTTGTTTTTCATTTGGTTTGTTTGTAGGTACAAAAAGGAATCTGGTGAGTGTTTACATCTTCCCATGACATTTTGCACTAATGCTGCTGCAAACAGATTACAGAGTAGAATATTAAATAAATACCACAAAAGGAACTCCTGGTTTTCGGTTTCCCCCAGTGCTGAATGACAGTAATCCTCTCTGACAAAAGAGGGTTATTGCCATTAGTTAATCCTGTTATGTAGTTCCCTCAGCAGCCTGTAACACACGTTGATAAAGACTGGGAAAATCTGAAATGTCAAACTAAGAGGCCACTGATCATCTTGACCATGAGGCTGTAGGAGCAGCCCAGAGCTGGATCCCTGCATCTGCAGAGGATTTAGCTGCTACATCTAAGCTGAAAGGATGCTCTTGGGCTGAAAGGTGCACGTTGTCAGTGGCATTCCCTGTTTGCCTAGCAAAGGGATGGGTAGGTGTCAGCTTGGACACAGGCAGGTGACAACAGGCAGGATTTGAACCTGTTTGTATCATTTTGGATGTGCCAAGCCCTGCCAGTGCACGTGGAGTGAAATCTGCAATGTGCAGACAGTTTTGCCAAATCCTTGCTGTTACAGGAATGAAGACTGTGCAGTTCTTAAGTTTTTATTAAGTCCTCCCAGTAATACCGAAGTTGCGTGAGCTGGGGGATTGTTTTAAAAGGTGTAACCCGAGGTGTCCCTGGAGAGTCAGACAGAAACAGTTAATGAATCTTTGGTTAATTTGGAATGATGAAAGGAGGGTTTCTGTGCGCTAGGGTGGAAGGTCTGTCTGGGAAGCAGAGCCTTGTCTTTCCCCAGCAGCGCAGACTGTGGAGTCAGAGCAGTCAATCACTACTGTCTTTGTTACCATAATGAACAGGAGCCAGTCGCTTTATTGGTCTAAAGCTGCTTCACACCAATATTCTGTATTAAATCACTTGGCAGGAGGGTGGTGTAAAGCACATCCTGTGTGTCTGTTCCGGAGACAGACGTGTTAATTCCGTGCTGGGAGGTTGAGGATGCTCCTCCGCTTCTCTCGCAACTTTGAACTTCATTAGAATGTGGGTGATCTGTGTGATTTCCTGTTTCAGAGCATGTGACAGTTTAAAAGTTGTTGCAGATCTGAAGGAAACTTCAGCAGAGCAGCTCACAAGTCTGTTGTCATGGTGAGAGACTAATTTCTCTTTTTCTGTTAGAGCTTTTCACTGCTTCCAGGACAATTAGAAATGTTGGGCCCTCATGTAATCTTTTCATATGCACATCCACCAGTAAAGTATTAGCTAAAATGTTAGCTGATAATTTTATATAATAGTGGTGATTTTGTAATGTAATTTTCATTAGTCACAAGTGTGACTTGAGTAATTTTCACACAATAATAATAGTAATAATAAAAGTAATATGCACATGTAAAGTTACGTAATTTAGTATCTCACACAGTAAGCAGTCATTAATGTATGATCTAAACAATTTAAAGTGCATCTAGTTCGGGCTTGTTTGAAGTTATTTTCAAGATATTTGAAAATACTTGGAATATTCATTTCAGTGTGAAATATATCTTTGGACCTCAAGTGTTGAACCTTCAGGGTCTCTTTGGGATATCCCATTGGAAGGTTTCCCTAGGTTAGGGTGTTGTTTTTCCTGAAGATTGCATGGTGTGGTAAAAGAGAGACGATTTTGTTTTAGTTATCCAATCCATCACATCACAAACTGGTATGTTTTCAGAATATATAGGAATTACTCTAATTACTCTGCTTTTTCTTTAACTGAGCCTCACTGAAAGCCTGTAGCTCACAGTGCTGCTGCTTGGAGAATGGCTCCCATTTATTTCTAGTCATAGCAATTGAAATCCAATATTTATTCATTTACCACTCAGTAATATATTTGACAGATGTGTTGAATAACCAAGTAAATTGCTGCCTTTAAACTCCTAGCCTTTTTTATTTGGATTCACAGTATCTGGGAACACTGCTGGTAATGTAGTAGTTACAATATCTACAAATTAATGTAGTTGAGTTCCCACTTACTGTTGTGATTTGGCTGCAGATTGGATTTGTGGGGTTTTTTTAAAACACCGAGTCAGATTCCCTCTGAGTAAGTGACTGCTGAGAGCAAAGTCAGCTCAGCAAATGCTGTAGAAGGCAGATCCATGGTGTTCCCTGCATGGAAAGCAGGTCTGGATGTTTGGAACCTGCCAGAGATTTATCTCTGGCTGATGGGGCTCGGTGGCACAGAACAGATACAGTGCATGTCCTTGTTTCTCTATGAAAAATGGGTGGATGCACCCCAAATATCAAGGTGCTCTTCCCCTAAAGGCTGCAGAGAAGAACTCAGGGTCTTCCTTCAGAGCCCAGAAGGAGCTGTGCAACCCGAAATGCAGTCGCTGGCTCTGGTGGTGATGCAGTGGGGACTGGAGGAATTCCTGGGCTGGAGGATGGGGTGGTGAGGGTGCTGGTTTGTGTGAGGTCAGCCCTGAGCAGGTGAACAAAGCAGTTTCCCTTTATTATTGTGAGACAGAGATTGAAGGTGCCTGTGTAAAGGTCTCAGGGCCACAGATTTTAAGATAATCGTGATGTAAGGAGAGTGCACTCTTCAGTGTCCAGCTAGATGTGAACTTGGGCCATGAGTTTTGCATTTATGGTATTGATACAGAAATTAAAAGGTGGAGGAAAACAGTGAGGAAGAAAACCTTCAAGGTAACTGTGTAATGGTGATGGAAAGGACTCTGCAGACTCTTGGGAGACTGGTGTGCTGGGGCTGTGTGTTGAGTGCTTTATACCTGCAGCCTTTTGATCACAGATACTTTGTAGGGAATCCAGTATCATTTTAGAGAGGGTTTATCCACTACTGACCTTCCACGTGACACTTTTGGGATGGGATAACCACATGAAGGGAACAGCTTGTGACGGGGCTGGGTCATGAGGCATCACACACCAAAGTGCAGCAGTTTCATGTTGTCCCATTGGTTGCAAAAATTAATGGTCTTCAAGAGAAGTGAGAGATTCCTTGTCTTGTTATTTTTTTCTGCAAGTTTTAAATCATCACTTGTGGTTTTTCAAGCCTAAATGGTGAAGTGGAGAAGCCTTTCCACGTTGTATTCCTGGCTGGTGTTCCATAACAAGTGGAGCTGCTGTGGAGGAGCAGAGCTGACTCTGCAGGTAGCTGGAAGGTGGAACAAAAAATTGCTTTTGTAACTGGATCACTCAGGGGTGGAAAACTGATTAAAAGTTTGGTCAAACTCTGGTTCTTCTTGGTGAATGAAATACGATTAAAGCCCTCCCTAGCAGTGGGACTGTTGTTCCCTGCTCTCAGATATTAAATTGGTATCAGACAGTAAAGTCTGAAAAATTTAAATAAATCTTAATGAGCTGCTCTGGCCACGTTTATCTGAAGAAGGGCTTGGAATGGAAGCGTGCTGCTTGTCTGCAGTCCCTATTTTGAGGGGGAATTTGGGAATATCAGTTTACCATCGGTAGAGATTTTAATCTGAAGTAGAGGTTTGGGTTTTTTTTAAATCTGGAGGCAATTTTTGCTCAAATAATGCGATAAGGCCATCAACAGCTTCTGCCAAGCTTTGGGAGAGACAACCAGAACACCAGAATGGGGTGAGGTTCCCTTTCCCTCCAGGTGCTCTGTTCTCCCAGTGTTTTGTAGAAGCACAAAGATGCAAATAAGCGGTGCTGATGAAAGAGTGCATTTTATTTTCTCACTTCATCTCCTGCCAGAAAAGCTTAATGGTATTTTAGAACTGATATTACACCTCAGAAAAGGGGTAATGCATCTTTAAAAGCTAAACTACATCTTCTTTACTTTTATCAAATTCTCTATAAATCTTTCATGACAGTTTATTTAACAAAGTGTCATTGAAACTGTATAGATGATTGATGTGACCCATGTAAGATCAACATGAAATGTTTGTAAATGTCAGCAAAATGTGACCATCTAGAAGCAAGTAAGGATGGTGTTGCTGTGAGAGTGAAAAACAAACAGAAAATGTTTATCTTATTCTTCACTTTCTGGGATGAAATTACAAATTCATAGAAGTAGTATTAAATGATTTTCCTTGGACATTGTGCCATGAAGCAGGGAGGAAGATCGAAATTTATCTTGACATACTCTGCTTTTATTATTTGCTTCTTTTACAGTGGATAATAGTTTCTCACCTATTAAAAAGATTCTAATTTCACTTCTCAGAATAATTTTAATTTGGATAAGAAAAAAATAATAGAAAATCTATCAGAATCTGAATAAAGTGGCTTTATTCAAGCTGTCCCTGTCATCAGAGGAGCTGCAAACGGGTCGAGATTCCCTTAATTTACTGCTTCTCTGAAGAATGCTGATCTTAGGAACACACATCTGCTTTTACCTGTTCCTTGTCACCATCTTGTTTAAGATGTTGACATGGTAACTCCATATAAGTTCATGCTTCTGGCCTCAGTAGAGTTTATTTTAAAAAAAATGAAAAATTCTGCTGGAATCCTTCTGATAAACTAATTTTTGGGATCATCTTTTTGGTCTCCTTCATTCCTGACTTACTGTTTGCCAGGATCAAGGAAAAAAGTGACTTTTGGGGCTCTCTAGAGCCCTTGGAATGCCCTGGGGTGTTGCATGTGGGGCTCACCAGCCTTTAATGGCTCATCTTTCATCCTGCAAAAAAATTGCAGCATAGAGCATGATGTTTATAGTCCTTTGTGCTGGGGGGTGTTCAGACACACAGAATATTCTGGCTCCACGAAGTTTGCAGGAATCAGTTTCTGGCTTGTTACTTGCAGCAGCTGCCCTGTCGTGTATGTTCTTTATGCAGGTACGATCAGCCACCAGATTTTAAGGGGGGAAAAAATAAATAATGAATTAGTGATAGATGTGTGTGTGCACGTGGTTCCTGGTTTGCTTCTCATCCCAGTTCAGTGCGAAGCAGCTCTGTTACAGCTCAGGGCCCAGGCAGGGTGCCCCTCTTCATTCATATCCACCCAAAGCAGCTGCAATCCTTGTGACCAAAACTCCAAAGGAAGTTCGTGAGAGCTGGAGATAAAAACATTTTTGGTCAGCAGCCAGAGAGAGCCTGAGCCTGAGCCCGATGGTTTTTGTAGTATTGCAAAACTTCCCTGTTTGCCAGGACCTTCCCTCAGTGCCCAGAGATGAGGTACAGCAGCTCATAAACAGACTGAGGAAGGAAAAAGAACCTGAAGGAGAAAATAAATCCTTTCTGGTATCAACTGGGACAAAAGCCTTTGCAAATTACTCTAATGAGGTGATAAGATACTGTGGTGATAAAAATCTTGTAAATCAGACGTGTTTGTATTGCTTTTAAATTAAACTAAGACAACATCAAAGGAAGATGATTGAAAAATTTAATATCTGAAGTGGAAGACACAAAACGAAACTGGAGGAGAGAGAAACAATCAAATCCTGTGTGCTGATGCATTAGCAGATGTGACGGGATGAGCTGGGCATAGCACAGAGGGTGTAGTCGGATTAACCACTTCCCCGGTGCTGATTCTGCCATTCCTGGCCCTTTTTTTTTTTAAATTCCCTATGGGACACTTCCAAGTTTTCAGATACGTACATACAAATGTCACCTAGGCTGTGTGTATTTAAAACGGGTTTACTGGAGATGCAGTATTGGTTATTTACAGAGTAGTGCAGCAGCACCTCAATGATGTGACATTGTCTGGGAAATGGAGAATCTTTGGCATTTCTGTGGGAATACAGGACTTTGTGCTTTTATGACAATGACACTGACATCAGAACCTCAGGACCAGCCCTATTCGGGAACCAGGAAGCGCTGGGGTTATTCTGGTACCTTTAATAACCACAGTGACCTGATTTAAAGAGTATTTCTTCACATACACTTAGAAGATTTTAAAAGGTACTTGATCATTTTGGGAAGAAGCAGTGAGTAGTTCTGGACCAGAGTTTAGTTCTTTGTGAAGGGGGGGGTGTGTGTGTCTGCATAACCTTTACTGTCGATGGCACATGGCCTGAGTGCAGGTGAGCAGGGGTGTGACAGGAAATGCTGGGTGAACTGTGAGAAAAGCAGCGGATCTGAGTTATTTGTAAACTGCCTTCATTTCAAAGTAACCTACATTCGAGAGTTTATTTTTTAATCATAATTAAATAATAATCCAGCATATGGTTATCATAAAAAATACAGGAAGTAGCTGGAAGTTAAAAAGCGGAGAGTTTGTGAGTTCACGCTGGTGTTGTTAACTGGTCACTGGTGACAAAAAAGGCATAAAGAAAGCAAGAATCAAAGGAGATGGGATTATATAACAAAGAATTTATGCGTAAATATGGATTGCATGTTTTTTGGGAAGTGTGCACAGGCAGTCAGAGGAGCCTTGGTGTTGCTCAGTTGGTTCTAATTCCTTGGCTCCCCTCAGTTTTGTGCCAGTCCCAGCCTGCCAGACGAACACCCCTCTGCGCCACTTGGCTCCCTGCATCCCCCTTGCACAACGAGAGCACCAGTATTCCTTATAACCATGGTAATGAATATGCAAATATCATTACATTAATTGGCAGTTACAGTTCTCTCTGCTCTCACAGCACAGAGGACTCTGAGCTGTTAATAGAAAAGCAAAGAAACTGTGGCCCGTAGGCGACCAATATAAAATTATACTTTATTTTCCCTTCCTTCCTTGGCACTGCAGATCCTGGGTATGTGTTGCACGTGGCATTACGTTCTTCTGTGAAACTCTGAGAATCTCAGCACAAATTGACAGAAGTTCAAGTCAAAATCCTTCAGCAAACCAACCCCTCTGTGTGTTGCTGGTCTGCAGGAAGGGAATGATGGAAGCAGAAAGGGAAAATCAAAAACATTTTCCATTTTCAAATGCCCTCAGTATTCTTCTGTGGCTCCTCGTATTTTAACGTGAAGTATTGGTTCAGATTTAAGGAAGATTTTTCCTTCTTTCTTGGCTAATTTGGGAAGAAGATAAAATGTGCTGTGTAGTGCTGGAGCAGTGTTATTTTTTGGTGTTTGACCATACATATTTCTGCTACTTACAGCACAGATAAATTGTGGGAATTCTTTTTTATTGTGGATATGCCTGATCCTGAAAGTCTAACCTTTCTTTAAGGAAAAAAGGGACTTTGATCTCTAAAATCCCACCTGAGCAGTGGCTTCCTACTGCACTTAATTTCTGTTATTATATAAAGCAAGTAATTTTCAAAGGTAATAAAGATGAGTTTCTTTGGTTTTCTCAGCTAAAGGAATAAGTAAAATGAATGTGTAGTTGTGAGTGATGTTTAGTTCTACTGTGTCTTCTGATCACTTTCTGTGTTACATCCTTTATGTACATTAAACATTTCTACATTTAAAATGTAGAAATTGTTCTTAAAATGACTGTGTGGGCTTTTTTCGTCAGCAGCAAGGAATACTGATGGCTTGAACTGGCAGCTGACCAGTCCAAAATCTCAGTGGAAATCTATAACTGGCTTAGACTTTAGTCTTATTGAAAAATGAACATTAAAACGTAAAAATTTGTTTGAATGTTGAGAAAATTGGAATACCTACAAATGTACTTCCTTGTCACAATTATACGGGCAGAATGACACATTTCTGCAAATTGCTGTTGTAAGAGACACACGTAATTTAGTGACGAGCAGCTTGGACATCTGAGGTTGAAGACTTACTTTGAAGGGTACCCATGGGGGTTGACCATTAGTTGCACATTTTTTTCCTGAGAGAGAAATATTGAAGGTGAAACCCAGCAAGGCTTTTCCTGACAGAACTCCAGGATGAAGTACTTGAGGAACCAGAGGAGCCGTCTTCTGTTGGGAAGTTATGGCTCGAACCATCTGTCTGTTCCAGCTATCAGAGGGAAATCGTAGATGTGACTTAACATTATTTAAATTTTTTAAACCTCAGTTTAATGCGTATACAGTAAAAATCCAAGGTGCATTAACGTATGGAAGGCCATTAATTTAGAACAGTTTTCATTTTCTGTTTTGAAGCCAGATGTTTGTAGGTGTCACCTTCCAGTCTAATGATGGTTTAAATGACTTTCTCCCCCCTCTTTTACCACTGCACAGCTTCATGTGAGGAAAGACCAATTCCCAGGGGCCTGCGACACATGGCCGTGCTGGAGGAAGGAGAAGTTGTCAGTGCCACTTGCTCATCATGCAGCTTGTGCAAGGATTTAGGACAAACAGGTGTTGTTAGCAAACGGGGATAGAGATGGCAGTGAAACACCAAACTGAACTGTCCTCGGCAACTGGGCAGGGCAGCCAGAGCAGAGTCAGTGAAGGAGGAGCGGATGTCCCACAAATCCCTTGTGTTTGGTTAGGAGAAGAGAAGACGTATTTTGGAAAAATGGCAAAAAAACCTATTTTGTGGTGCCGTAAGTCAGATCTGCAGGCAAAGTGTGGGCCAGGCCGTCGGGAGTGCTGTGGGCAGAGCTGGTGGTCAGAGCTGGCCGTGTCCAGTGGGCACGAGGATGAGCCTGCAGAGCTCAGCATTCTGCCAAAGGCTGCTGCCTGCCCAGGAAGCTGAGGGGTGCTGGGCAGTGACCTTTCTCCATGGTTTTCATCTTGAGTTGAGAGCCCCAGATTTTCAGTTTTTTCCTGCTGGGCTGTAGGCACAATGCAAGTCCAGCCACTCTGTGTGAGGTGAGTGGAGCTCTCTGCCAGCTTCCCACGCACGCCAGAGGGTGCCAGCTCTAGGAACTATGTCAAACTTTAATTAAAATAAACTAATTATTTATCAGCTACTGTGGGACAGATGTTCTCGAGGTTTTTTTGTAACGAACTCTACGACAGCAAGTCAGGGAAACTTTCAGGGCGGTCAATATTAATAATTCAATTCATGCATAAAGTCACGTAGCTTTTACTGCTGATTTTGCCTGTGGTGTATTTGTCACCTCTGTATATTGATCATCTCACAGATTCATTTTAGAAGGTATTTTGTCGTTCTACAAGCAGTATATATAATTACATTTGAAGAGTTATACACAGAAATAATACCAGTAGGGTAGAAACTCACCTGTCCATTCCAAGTTGCAGAGTTTTGCTGCGCAGTGCAGCTATTCCACGCGCTATTTCTGACAGTGCAGCTATTCCGTGAGCTGCTTGGGAACCTGTCGTGTGAGGTGGAGCTCTGGGGAGGGTTGGGAGTGTGCCTGTGCCGCTCCTGTGTTGTGACAAGGCATCACACAGGAGTGCCCAGCCCCCAGCGAAACGCCGTCATTAAGCAGCGTGTTTATAAAACAGCGGCAGGGAAAACGTGTCAGTCACTGCAGCAGCGGTGACAGAGCTTCTGGGATGAACGGGCTGCGAGGATGCGAGGCGAGGAGCTGAGCGCATCCCAGAGCCCACTCGGGTGCTGATGGGATTCCAAACCTCTGGTGTGTCACAAGTGGGAGATGTCATGGGCTTGTGGTTGTTGTGTGTTGACATCTCATATTTCATGGACTGTTAGTACTTTAGAAATCTGTAGATTTTTTTTTTTTTTTTCTGAGATACGACCTTGAAGTGATGACTGATGTTGAAACAATTCCTTTCCCTTCCCTTCCCACCCAAAAGTTTATCTTAAATTCAAGTTAAAAGAGAGTTAAGAGAAGACAAAGGTAAATCAGTGGTGAAAAGTGGGAACTCAAAAATCTCTTCCCCAACCAATCATCTCAGGGTTGCTTTCTTGTGATTTTAAAGAATCCCAGTAATTTTTCAGTTGTCAAAAGATTTCTTGGAGAGGCAGTTGAGTGTACAAAAAAGGACATAACCCATGTGTGGTTCTCCTTCGACACAGATCTCTCAATCCACAGGGTGTATGAAATTTTGAAGAGCGATATCTTTGCATTGTAAAAGTGAATTTAATGCTTGTGAAAATGCTGGAAGCACAGTAAAGTATTCTGTTGTTCAAGGGAAGTTAATAAATGGACAGTGTTGTGTTCCATGGTTGCTTCAGTACGTCTTAACTCCTCGGCAGAGGTAGAACTACATCACCTCTCATCAGTCAGAGTCAGTGAGAAGCTGGTGCTGATACCAGCTGTGGTATTTATTCTTTATTCCATTAACTCCATTAATTAATTCCATTAGGTTATGCAAACTTATAAAAAACCCGTAAGATATCCACAAATTGTTGTGCATTTATGTTTAGCAGTGGCTTTAATAGCAGCTCATTGCTAAGTGGAAACTAAAATAGTTTTTTAAAACATTTGGTGGAAGAACAGAAATAATGACATAGGTTTAATCATATAATACAAAGCCTACAATAAATGGAGCAAAGTCTCAGTGAGTGTAAGAGAGATGAGCATTAGTGTAGCAACAAGACTGTAACAAGTGGTTATTGCTTTAGCCTTTCCCCTTTGGAGAGGTGAATTTAAGACCTGCTTGAGGCTGCAGTTAATGAAGTTGAGTGGTTTCACACGTTCTGCTTGGTGCAGTTACCAGAATTGGCCCTAAAAGGTCTCAGACTGGGCTGGCAGATGTGTGGCAAGAGCTGTGGGAGGGAAACACCACCTTTTGTTGGTATTTCTGTCCCTCGGTACATGCGTAATCAGCATGTTAGTGCAATATTCAAAAAAGAATAGCCAGAGAAGGACACGACATTTTGCTGTTGCTCCTCTGTGAAACGCTGCTGTGGTTGTTGGATGGGCAGGAAATCGCCACCACTGACAGGGACGTTTGTTCCAGAGACTCCATGGTCTAAAATAGCAGAGCAAGAAGAACTGAGTGAGCAGAGAAAACGCACAGTTGGAGGTTTTACTGAGACTCCCACATCATTGAGGCAAGCTGTTGAAGAATTAATCTAATTATAGATACATATATTTGTTTCACGGATTCATTTTCAAGTCATAAGCTACCTTGCGTTCCCAGTGTGAGATGCCTAAAGATCATTGTCTAAGCCCCAAAAAAAGAGTATAAAGCAAGATGTAGCAGTAGGATATGTGAAGCAGTGTTGGGTTTGATACTTTTCCCATGTAGTTTCTGAGCCTGTTGTTCACGTGTTGGTCGTGTTCTTGTGGTTTCTTGAGTTCTTTGTTGAATCTGTGGCTGTCCTGTCATCAAACCACTGCAGATGTGGGAACAAGGAAGATGATACTGGGCTGTGGATGTACGGACATCCATGAGACAGCTGTGGGGATGAGGGACCATGGCTCAGATAGGCCAGAGAATGTCAGGTGTGTGTTTGGGCACTTGGATGTGCCGGCTCTGCTCCCCTGCCGGACCGGCTCGCACAAATACGGGAGTGTGAAGCAGTTAAGGATGTATTCTTATTCGGGTAATGATGCTCTTAAAAGGAAATGTTCCACACGTGTATATGAGCTGTGCTTATTTAAGGACATGTTTAAAAGTGTTAGAAAATTACTGGGAAAATTCCCTAGATCTGAATACACTCAAGCATGTATAAACTTGGATAAATATTTTTGAACACTTGAAGGAGATATTTTGTTCTTAGCGTGGACCTTAATGATACAAAAGAAGTCTTGTGAGCAGTGAAGGAGCCAGAAATACCTCCAGGCAGTATTTATTACTTATTAGTAATCAGCAACCAGAAGCCATCCCTGGAGGGATTTAAAAGCCGTGTGGATGTGGCACTTGGGGACATGGGTTAGTGGTGGCCATGGTGGTGCTGTTGGACTTGCTGGATGTAAATGGATGTAAGTGATTCTGTGGTTCTACGATTTTGTTCAAGAAAATCCAGGAGAGGGGCCTGGCTTCCTCCAGCAGGATCGGGGGACTGACAGGTATTCCGTGACACTTGACAGTGTGAGGAACATCGACCCTGGTTGCGTTGCTCCAGGACTCCCCAAATGTTGGTCTCCAGCTGCCAGACTGAGCCGAGCAGAGCCCATCGCGCTGAGGGGCGGTGTCTGAGGAGCTGAGGGCGGTGTGTGACGGCAGAGGAGGAGCAGCCATATGGAAGTGGCTCTCTCCGGGCCCGCGGGCGCCGCCGGAGCGTCGCCGAGCGCCTGTTGGCAGCGGCGCTCCCCGGGAACGGCACTGCCTTCAAACACCAGTAATTGATGAATTGTATGGAATATGCAAATGGGAATGCATAAATCTCCTGAATGACAGCTTAATTTATGTGAGCCCTTAAGAATGTGGGATTAGATTTTAATTAAATATCTTCAAAGGCACCCTGACTTACTCAGTTTTTCGGCTGCTGTCTTTACGAGAGTTTAGGAGGGGACAAAGTCCAAATTTTAAATATATTATTTACTGTATTTTCTAATAAATTGTCATTGCACGAAAGTCATACATGTGTATCTTGGGTGCATGTATTTCAGGGACTATTAGATAAATCCTGTGATAACAGTAATAATAAAATCAAAGTAGTGTGACACTTGTTTGAGTTTAAATAATTAGTGCCTCTGGTTCACTTGTTCCTTTATGTTTAAAATGAGTAAACATCCAAGTTAAAGCTGCTATAAATGTTTTAATGTTTCACATTCAGGAAGTACCTTAAACTTCTAAAAACAAGTGTTTGCATTTTAGTTATTGCTGTTGCTGTAGTTGTTACCCCAGTTGTGATGAGTTGATTGTTTGTGCTAAGGCAGTGAGAGCTAAACCCAGCTTGGCTGCCTCAGCCAGTCTGTGGCAGCTGCAGGAGATTATCTGCACAGGCAGAGCACTTTGAGGTACCAGAGTATAAATAGTGGGTGCCTAATTCCCTGGCTCCTGGTAGGAGCAGGTTGTCCTGCCCTGGACCCAGCAGATGACAGGAGCAGTGGCTGAGGTGGGAACAAGCTGGGTCAGCAGAAGAATGGGGTGTATTAGTCAAGTGCATATTTTGGTGTTTTGCTGGACAGAGCTTATCAGTCTGGAAGAAGTAAAACCGATGGGATGGGAAGAGGAGGTAAGAAGACAACAGGATATTTCTGCTGGAACTTTTGTGTATGTAAAGTCATAGTTAGACCCAAATTGTGTCATAGTCTTAAAATTCTTCTGACAAAGATGGAGTTAAGCTCGGCAAAATAATTCCTCCAGCTCAGTTAGTTAGTGGTGGCCTTGGCAGTGCTGGGTGGATATTTGGACTTGATGGTCTCAAAGGTCTTTTCCAACCAAAATGATTCTATACAGAAAAAAAGAAAACCATATGTTACCCCTTCAAAATAATCTTTCATTTAAACAAGGGAATAGTTAATGAGGGTGAGGAAACACTGGCACAAGTTGCCCAGAGAGGTGGTAGATTCCACATCCCTGAGAAATTTCAAGGCCAGGTTAGACAGGGCTGATCCAGTGGAAGGTGTCTGTGCTCACTGCAGAAGGTTGGACTGGGTGGCCTTTAAAGGTCCCTTCCAACCCAAACCATTCTTGGACACCCTTTCTGTATTATTTCTGTAGCATTTCCATTTGTGTTTCCCCCCTGCTCACACCCACTGAGCTGGACCCTTGCAGTGATGTTCCAGCTCTCCCTTCTGGTGTTGACATTGTCACCTGCCCCACCCTCTGTGCAGGTCCTTGCTCCCAATTCAGGGGCAGAGCAAAGATCTCCCGCTTTCCATCAGCTCCCATCTGGGAGAACCTTTGGGATGGTGTGACGGTGTCAGAGCTGACTCTTCCCATCTGGGGAGAAGCAGTGAGAAGGACAGAGCAGGAGCTTCATTTCCTCCTGTGCTCTGGCTCATTCTTTACTTTCTTGGTCTGTCTGATACCATAATACTGGTCCAGGGAAAGTAGCCGGGATGAGAAATTTCCCAGCAGTGGGAGAGCAGATGTGAGGCTGTGGAATAGATTTGGTGGATGTGAGGCCAAGAGCAGAGACTTTGGGTGATATTCTAGAGGCAAATCATTGTGAAATATTGAGCAGTTCAGGTAGATGTTGATTAAAATCGTAAATGTGGAAGGAAATGGATTGTGAGCTGTGTGTTACACAGGCTTTTTGGTTGGAAACAATTTCATTTTTATATGTCCTAATTTAAATGTTTGCTCCTAATGTATTACAGTTGCAAAATAGGTCCCTCTGGTGAACATAACACACAAATTAGGCTGCCTTTTTCAGTTTTTTTGGTGCAAGTCCTTAACCACAGCCCTGGTGAGCTGTTCCTGCCGGGTTCCTGTGTCCGTGCCGGCGGTTGGGAGGGTGGTTGGTTATCAGGATTGGAGCTCCCTGTCTCCAAGGATTGGCTGTCGCATAAACCATGATAACACGTGAAAGAACAAACTTACAGTTGCTGTAATTTTTTAATGCCAGAAAGTAAATAACATCTCGAGGTACGGTGCTTTTTTATTGTTGAGAGTAAGGGCTGAGAATTTCTTGAAGCTGGATTGTAGGCTGGATACAGCAGTGGGAGATTCTGAGGTTCAGCAAGGAAACACTTCTGGGTCAAAGAGAAACACAAAAAATGGAGAGGAAAACCCATCAGCTGGACAGGGGACCAGAACTGTGCACTTGGAAGGAATTACCAAGAATTTGAGAAATACTCTCATCAAGTGGGGCAACATCTAAGTATAAACATTTTGAAATATTTTTTTACTGCTTTTTTTTTTTGGTAGGCAGAGCTCTTCTATAGGTGACCACTTTTTTGCACCCCTGTGGGCCTTTTATATTTCACAATGTCTCTCTGACATGGGGGGATCTGTGGGAATATGTGAAGGCAGAGTCTTTTCTGTACATCATTAAATCTTCTTCATTTGGGCACTGATGGATAATGTTTGCTAAATATCTTATTACTGCCTTTTTAAATTATGGTGACCCATTCCTATTAAATGAATGTTTCCTGTAATTATGGCTGCGTTTAAAACTGCAGCCTTTAAAACTTCAAAATTCCAATAAAAATTGTTGTACAGATAAAAGCATGGCAGTGAATGCAGTTTATTTCTGAGCATTTTTTGTTGTAAGTTGCTTGTGATCAAGAACTGTTTTAAATCATAAGATTGAAAAAGTCAAGTTAAAAATAACTCTAAAACACATAAAGGCTGGTGATGGAAAATTTAAATATATAAATATAGAATTGTTAAATATCAAGGTAAAATTCAAATGTAGAAAATAGAACAGGCCAGTCCATTTTTTTCTGAACAACTTCATGTTGATCCTCTCATTTTTAATTTTGCCCAGTTTTAAGTTTGGAAGCAGTTTGGGTAAGGGAAACCTGCTTTGGGAAATCTGCAATTGAATCCTGACTGTTAATACAAATTTTAGACTCTGGGGCAGTGTGACAGATCTGAAGGTCTTTACTGAAAACACAAATGCTAATAATAGATGGCAGAGGTTTTCTGGACTTGAATGTGCACATCAGTCATTGACTGTGTGTATTTTTTGGCTGGAAAGTTAGAATTGATGCCCAGTTTTGTTTTTTTAATCATTCTCAGATGCTCTTTTTTGAATTTCTCTGATAATAATACACTGTGTTGGTAGAGCTGCTCATAAAACAAGTGCAGGCACAAGTGCTCAGCTCTTCCAGAGGCTTTCAGAAACTGAGATGTGATACACTGAACTGCTTCAAGCTCAGCAGCAATTTAAAAGGCAATTTGAATGTTTTTTCATTAGGCCTATTTGAATAATTTGTGATGGTGCTAAGCTGAATTTTGTTAATAAATGCACTCAAGGATAGTCCTGGAGAATTTCTGTGGGTTGGGTCGCACATGTTGTAGGCTTGGGCTTGTTCAGGTGAATGATAGACAACCCTGCTATCCAGGTGTACCTGAGGAGGGATTCACAGGGAGAGCAGGAGTTGGTCCCTAACAGGAGGGAAATGCTCTCTGAAGTGTGTGATTGCACTCAGTCTACTTTGAACTGACTTGGAAATGCATGGTTATTAAGAAATTTAAATTTGGGCAATTTTAAATCATTTTTACACTGTGCAAATTCGCTGTTATCACTGTTAGAAAGTTAAAAATGAGCATGCTCCAGCACTGCAATATTAAAAGGAAAATCCATTTCACTTCTTCAGGAAAGCATGTTTTAAGAAATAAAAATAGGGAAAAAAAAATTCTAAAGCTTCATTATTTTATTTTTGTTTTTCCCAGGAAACGTCTACATCCAGTAGCAATAAAAATCAATGAGTAAATAAACACAGTGAGAACATGCTTACCAGGCACCAAACTTGGAGATTTCAGGGGGAAAAAAATCGGGCTTACAAGGAATTACTGAAAAAATGTTCTCGTACGTTTTCCTGTGAGATTTCAGCACTGCAGCCCAAGCAGAATTTCAACCCAGACAGATTTTGTGTGGCTTGAGAAGAAATGTCTTCTGCTGTATTTGAAAAAGAATCAGGTTATGTACTTTGCACTTCTTCTGATGTCAATTAGTCACGGTAGAATAATGCTTTGGAACAACTGGGCTCTTTTAAGTATCACTGGAAAATAACCTTTTCAGTTAGCTGAGGAATTTGTTCTGTCGTTAATATTTGCTTAAGGAAAAGCTGTGCAATTAAAGCTGGGAAGCAGCAGTGAGCAGCACTGGGGGAGAAAACTGAAAGTGCTTCAGCATCGCTGCTCTCAGAAGGGAGCCAAGGGTGTTACACCAGATGATGTTCCTGCACAAAGCTCTGCCCTGTGCCTGATGTCTGAAATTTTTAACTGGGTGTTTGGAAATAATCCCAAATAACAAAGTGTGGAGATGTCCGCAAAGGCCGGTGGGTTTCAAAGCAGTGTAACCAGGGCAGTGAAACCGTAACTGGTTATTTCACTGTCCCAGCTCTGCCCCACAGGTAATCCACAGGGAGCTGAGGAATTCCGTGCCTTTTTACCATTTCACATTTAAAAACTGTTGATCTCTACAGTGCCATTTCAGTGAAAAAAGTTGTGCTGTTTTTGCTGTATATGCAAAGATCTGCTGAAATGTGTTTTATGTTGAGCATTCCTTTCACATCTGCTGTTTACCACACGGAATACAGTGATGTAAATCTTAGTATTTCATTTGAAATCAGCCCATTCTTACAACTTAATCATTCTGACTACAGTGCTTTCAGTTCCCTCTTGGGAATATCTTCCTTGTAATTAGGTGGTTTAGGAATCCACGTGCAGTTCCAGGTACAGCCATGCAGGAGCAGATGAGTTTGGGCAGTTTCTGCCTTTCCTGACATCATGCTTCCAGGCTGCAGCCCAGCAAAAAGTTGGATATTTTCCCTGTTTTATCACATCTGCCTCATTTGCGGTCTTTTATAACACCTAAATGTCTCTCAGCATATTAACATTGCAGATGTTGCCTCTCTTTTGGAGGGCTAAATTTTCGTTGTCTTTCGCACTTCATTAATTTTGCTTTTTGAAAAAATTGAATTAATTTTAAAGCTGCTTTTGTTCACTGAGATCTCACTGAAGGGTTTTGTAATCTTTCCCCTCTCCTGTTGATGCGGTCTCCTCTTTCAGCTGTTTTAAACTTCGCTGCTTTCTTTTCAGAATGCTTATGAAGATATTAGTGCTAGACTAAAATCATTTTATTGCTGATTTTTCAAGGTAACTCCTCTCCATACCATAATTTACTGTTTCAGTCCATGAGTGCTCACATTCATACTCACCTTTTCTTGGAACAAGACACTCTGTTAGTTTATTTTTCTCATTAAATTAGGGTCTAAATGTACTGCATCTTCTTTTTTTCCCCCCATATATCAATTAAATCTGCAACTCCTTTTATAGGAGTTGATTTTATTCTGCCTAATGGCACCACTGTGCTGTCATCAGCCTGAGATCATTCTTTTTATGGTTGTTTAAGTATTTATCAGAAGCAAAAGTTATTTCTCCAGGTCATTAATTACTGGACCTACCTAGACTGGACACGAACACAGAACAGATTTTCATGCTTCCTTATCTGTGCTCCTCTAAAGTGTTTTTTTCAATAAAAGCTGTTTTTAAAATTAAGGGAAAACAAGTCATTGACCTGGAAACTAATTACATTGCTGGAACTCAAACTTTTGGGGTTTTTTTGTTTGTTTTTAAGAAAAAGGAAAATTATCAGTTAAAAATACTACTTAGAAACAATTACTTGAGCAGCTGGAAATTTTGCACGGAGGTGATGGGACTGTTTTAATGTATTGTTGATACAGAACTGAAGCTGCCCCCTCATTTGAGTGCAGTGCAAGGTGAAGTTTTCTGGTTGTAGTTATTTAAGTGTCTCTAATTTGGGCTTTAAAGACAACCCAAATGATGCTGAACAGTAAATTCTGTAGGATTATTATGCAAGGAAATGATGATGATAACCCCCCCCCAGAACTGTGGGGGGTCCCACAGGTTGTAACTGTGCTCCAGAAATGCCCTGAATTCCAACATACTGTGCTGTGTGATGTGGCATATGGGGGGCAGTTAAAGGCTGGGTTGCCTTTTTTTTGTTCATATCTATCTGTCTTTATCCATCTCTTGAAATAGTGCAAGTCTGGTTTTGTGTTCCATATCACTGATAATGCCAAATTATTTGCTTCTTATAATGACACTGAGGAAAGATGCTTCTCTTCTGAATTTTTAAAAAAAACCCCAACACTCTGAAGCTCTTAAATTTCCAGGAAAGAAATGTATATCTGAAATGATAGAAACTGTTAATAGTGGGACACATTAAATTATCTGAACAAGAGCAGGCCAGATGTCCATCACTGTAGAATTAAGTTAAGCAGTTGAATTTATTGTCAGATCAGTCAGTTTACTGTGTGATGTATTTGATAATTCTCCTAAGTTAATTAGTTGCAAGCAGATATTTTATGGCACTATGGCCTGGCTGTAAAATAATGCAGCTGGGTTGTTTTCAAACGGGAGGGTCTTCTTCTGTCATTTCTCTACAGCTTTAAAAAATATCTGAGTGTTATCTGGAGTAAGGCTAAGCTGGAATTTCTGTCACCCATTTGGTGATTACTCCAACAATTACCCAGTGCTCGTGTTTAATTAGTAAAAGGGAAACACCTGTATTTTTAGAGGAAAAGACTCCAGGATTAGACTGTACAAATTCAAGTTGTAGCAAAAGACAAAAATGAGCATATTATTCATCCTTGGGGAAAATCAGTCACTGGATGGGCTTCGTTCCTGGAAAAAATGCAACAAATAATGCTTTTTGCCTCTGGTCTCTGTGCTTTTGTACTGATGCAAATCAGTAATGATGTTTACAACTCCTTGGTCTGTCCAGCAGCAAAACAAAAGAATTAGTGATTAGACAGATCCGTAGCACTCTGGCTTTAATACCTCAAATTTTACACTTGACGTATCATTGCCGACTGAAAAATGTGACTTTTTATTTATTTTCTTTAAATCGCTTTCTTTAAGCCACCATCTGGTTGAGGCATTAAAACATGCAATATTGCTCTAAGAGTTTTCTTAAGACCTTTCTTTGGCTGTTAATTGCACATTTATAATTGCGTTCTTACAAAAAGATAAAAGAGTTTTGAAGGATTATTCTTGGCAACAGACCTGAGGTGAAAACCTGCTGGTTTAATGTGTAAATTATAATGTGTGCAGTTGTGAAGAGTGGTTCTGTGAAATGCTCGAGTAAGCTCAAGAATCTAAGAGAGCTGTCAGAGAGTTTGCACTCGTAAGGGGCTAATGTTCATTGCAAAACAACTCATAATATGCTGTGCCTGAAGGCTCAGTGAGTAGTTTAACTTAAACACAATCACCAACTTTCTGGAAGACAGATAAAGGAAACAATTGTTCTTCCATCAAAGTTAGAGAAATGAAAAAAACAGCCTCACTTTGATGCCTGCTTCGAATCATTAATTTTCCTGTAAGTTAATGTAAATTGAGGATTAAACAGAAACTGTTACCATCTGACCCTTATAAACTAAACTTCTGTGTGGCTCATCTATTTGAAGTCAAATCTATCCATACATCTAAACAGGAAACAGAATGAAAACATTTTTTCTTTTCATTTCCTATATCCTGCAAACTTTTTCAAAGCCTATTTCCTCTTAAAAGTTACTCTGTGTACTTATAACGCTCTTTTTTTTTTTTTTCTCCTGTGATCATAGAGTTAACCACCAGTTACTAAGCAGAGGATTAGGAGAGGGTGATCTCTGGGCACTGAAGTTTATCCATCTGAAAATGTTTCTAAAGTACCATCTTTGCAGATGATTTTGGACTGTGTGAGGGATCCAGGCTCTGAGATAGTGTACAAATACCGTAATTATGATCAGTTTGATTTCATGACTAAGTGGCAAATGCTGGAGATTCAGGATTATAACTTCTCTCTACAGCTCAGGGTGATTTCCACCTTGTAAGATCTGTGTTTCCCTGTCTATAGTGGCATTGATCTCTAGAAAATGCTTTGCACTCTAGAGATGAAATTACTGTGTATTAGATTGTTATTATTAATGGCTGTTTTTCATTTACTTCAGGGATAAATGGCACAGCTCTGGTGCTCACCACTTAAATCTGAAGATTGTTGATGTTTAAGAAGGTGGTAAATACCAAACAGGGATGGTGTCATCCCTCATGTTTCAGGGATCCAGAGCACGTGGTGATAGGAAGCTCTTCCTTCAGTGAATGGGTTTGGGTTTTTGTGTGTCTGTGCTCGACAAAAAGCTCCTCATCTTAATGAACTGGCTTGTTTCATTCACTGCCAGGTGTTCCCACGTCAAAATTTTGTGCCTGGTCAGTTAAGCCTCACACAGCACAGTGAGTTTGGAGTCAGGTCCTTCACTCAGATAAAGGGACTGGAGAGGGCAGACACTGACAGTGAAGGATGCACAGCCCTGACCCTTCCTCTTGGTCGTGGCCCTGTCCTGCCTCCCTGGCCCTGGCAGCAGGATTGGTTCCCAGCGTGAGTTGCTTTTTCCTGGATAACAGATACACAGCAACTTCTGGTGTTGCACTGTGGTGTACTGAGTTTCCAGTGTGGGTGCTTGTTTCCTGCAGTCCTGAGTTGCCTGCAGAGCTGACACCGAGCGCTGGGTGCAGACAGATGCGAGGTGTGCAGTGTGTGTGACAGGGTGCAGGTCATTGCTTTACACACCTTTCAGGTGTTTATCATTGTTTCTCCTCCCTCCTCGCACAGCTGTAGCCTAAAAAGAAAGTTCTGAGTGGTTTTGATTTGTCACAAAATCAGTTTGAGATGATCCCTGCCCGCTCCCAAAGGTGCACCTGGATGTTCAGCTGTCCTGGTACTTGTTCTTCTGCCAGTTTGGCCATGAAATATGAGCTCCCACATCTCTACCTAATTTAAATGCATCGAAAAATCCTGGATCTGCTGATTGGGCACATTTTCTTTCCTGAAAACGTCCCTCCCTAAACAGAATGATACATTCAATGTGGGAGGTGTTTTAGAATTTTTACTTCAATAACTGGATCAAGAACATGATGCCCATTGCCATTGGAAAGAATTCCCATGCCTGAGCAGTAGTGTGCAAGGTTTTTCATTAAAGACATGATGGTGAGGAAGATGATGTGGGACAGCAAATTCCTGCCGTTCAGGGAGGGTCTGTTACAGCACGTGGAGGAAGAAGATGCAGAGGGGCTTCTGCTATGCTAATAATTGGCACTTGGTAATTTGATTTTAGCAAGAAATATGACAAAAATTCTGCCTTAATGTATAATATAATACAGTACAGAGTGTCTGTCTGCTTCCCTACTTTTTGTCCCCTTAGTTCACTGGAACTGGTTAATAAGGATGTTGGAGGATTGAGGGAGCGAAGAAGCTCAGAACTCTGGGACCGGCCCTTGTCGAACAGACGGCATCCAGACAAGGGGCTGCACATGTCACAAGTGCCACCTTCTGCAAAAACTCTGTTTCCTTTGGTCTTGCAGTTGGTTAAATAGTATTTGTATTCATTGCTGTACAAAATCTGAATAACCTGGACTGGTCTGGTGGGAGAGGAGAGCAAACTTTGTCACGTTAGAGCACGAGCCCATTTGCACTGAAAGTAGAAAAGGATTCTTTTAACAACTTTCAGGATAGCAAGATAGGACTTAAATGAATTTGGCTCTGGACCAGGTAATCGTCTTTTGTTGATGTTAAACCACTGGCCACAGCAGTGATTACAACATAAGAGTACAAAAGAGGCTTTATTTATACTACACTTTTTCTTTCATGTTTCCAATCATAAAAATAAATGTGTCTTATTAGAAATGAAAAATTTTACTTATTTACTTGTTTGCATGCTGGGAGGCATTAAGTATTTCCTTTTTTTTTTTAGGGGAAGTGTGTCACTTGCATTTAACTCAGATAAAAATAAAGGAAGATAAAACTAATTTAATTTTAGAACATAATTTTTTTTATTTGTTGAACAACTGTTGTTTTAAAATGGATAGCCTGCTGCGAAAGAAACAAAGCCACTTCAACAAAGCAGGAAATCAATAACCACAAGAAAGCCTAAAGAAAATGAATGCATACAGGGTGAGCAAGTGACACAGAAATTATTTTCTGGTGTAAGAATGGTAATAATAGGATGCATATGGAGTGGATGAAAACCATGATAGAAATATACATAGAAAAGACATGTTCTCTATTTCTGGTTATAAATAATGACCTCTGTGTTACAGTATTTAAACTTTGAAGGGTCTAGATGGTGGTTTTCTTCCTGATTTCCCCACCTCCCAGTCCTAGGTAAATATTTATGCTTGCAAAATTTAGTAGGCTGGCAGCCATGGAAACGTATGTCTTTCATTTATCTCCAGGAAATCTGGTTACAAACACTCTTTTACTTGAATTCTTTCAGTCTTTTTCAGCAGCTTTTAAAACAACCTCTTGGGTAAGGAGCAGGCGTTGTGTGTGTGTGACATGTGAGGGGATGCTGTGGCAGTCCATGCAGGGCTGTGTTTGCCCGGAGGTGGATGCTGCTGGGAAGTCACACACACCACGGAATTTTTGAAGAGTCAAACCCTTGGGTCTGAAGGGAAGTCTTTTAAAGGCATCAACAGCAGGTATGACTTGTCTGCTCAACTGTTGTATCTACTCCAGGACGTACTTGAGTTCAGGAAATCCATGAACTTGGGAATAACTCATGCTGCTTTTCAGTAGTCTGAGCTGCTTTTTCTGGAGTTGGCTTCTTCCAGTTTTTCCTAACTGTATATGAGAGACATTTATAAAATGACATCGTGTTTCTCACTGGGAAATGATCTGTGGCTGTGGTGAGAAGGGTTCCTTGGTGTAGCTGTCGATGGAAAAGCAGACAAGCTTTTGGTCAGAAAAGTACCTCAGTGTATAAAAAACCAAGTAGTATTTGCGGCTTGTTATGAGCTGAGAATAATTATTCCCTGCTTCTGTTACCCCACCTTGAGGGGAAAGCATCAACCTGACGGGAGGAGCAGAGGGAATATCACCAAGAAGGGAAAGAATGATGCTGTAGTCTCTTAGGGGAGGGAATGAAACCCACGTGCAGTGGGGAGAGGAAGGAGACACCATAAACTGGTATCGTTATGATCCCATTGTTTTGGTACCCAGCTGAGATCACAGTGACAGATCCTTGCTGAAGGACACTCCTCCTCTCTCAGTGAGCCCTGAGGTTGGCCACATCCAGAATCAGAGTGCAGTGGGGTTTGCTTTCACAGTCATTTCAGTTATCTGCTATTATGGAGTTTCCATCAGGTAGAGTTTTGTGAGTGTGTGTGTTATGTGTGCACAAAACAGGGAAAGTGTCTACATTCCTGTAGGTTAAATCTCACTTAACGTAACTGATAATGCTTAAGTGGTTTTATATATTCATATTAGCATCTTTTCAAAACAGGAAGATTTTAAAGACAAAATTTAATGTTAATTTTGCAAAAAACTTCCTTCTCCCCTTTTATTTTCTCATGTTCCTAAAGGTTTGAGTTTTGTTGTTTGAAAAATCCTTCTCCCGTGTACATTTGCAGTAGAAATAATAACCTTGTCTGTCTTGGGAGCTAATGAATGAAATGCCAACAGTCACAAAATCTGGAAAGGTAAAGGTGAAGCAGTGGAGCCACGTCCTTACATGACTGCCTGTTTAATTTCATACTGCTCCGGGACCACCAGCAAACTGCAGGGTATTTGGTATTTTCTGTGTAGTGAATTTCAGGCCTCAGATATTTACTCCTGGAAAGAATCACCTAATCATAGAGGCTCCTTTGGATTGCTGGGAACAATTCCTCCTTTCAGCATGGACACTGGTGCAGAGGACTGCTTCTATGTTCTTTCATTTATTATTCTTTGAAAGGTGAATTTCTGTTTCCTACCTTTGAAGAGTCTTTGCCGAAACACTGAAACTTGTAATGCAGAGATTAGAAACAGTTAAGGCAAGAGCAGTTTCCCATTGCATCAGCCTACAAATTGCTCTGACAGCACTGCACCACCACAGCACAATGCACCCCTGTTAGGGAATTAATATCAGCTCCCCTGGGTTACGTGATACTCGCGGCTGTAAATATGTCAAGTCTTGCTCTTAGGTTTCTGTCCATAGATAATAGGCTTAAACAGTCACATTTTTTACAACTTCCATTGAATTAAGACTTACTGAGATACAGTTTAGTGGAAACCAGCAGCATTTCAAATACCTTTTATTGTAATACTTTCCTCTAAGTTGGCATTGAATTCAGATACAGGTCAAAAATAAAGCTTGGGGGGGTCTGATACAATTGAGACACATAACATGAGTGTTTGTAATAGATGGTGATTCCCTGCTTGGAAAGTTTCCATGCAAATATTTGTAGAAGTATGTATGTGTAAAAATAAAATACTTCTTAAAAAAATTTGGGCTAAATTAACTTGTGTGAAAGGAGATTTATAGCTCCTCACTGTCATGGCATATCTTTGCACAGGGTTGGACTGTGCCCTGCAGCTCTGTCTGTGCCTTGGCCAGCATCAGCTGTTGGGATGGAGCTGTGTTGCTCTGTGCTGATCCCAGTGCCTGCCTTGTCATCTCCTCACACCAGGGCTGAGCTTTCACACACAGGTGGAAAAATCCTGAAAACGTGCTCAGTGGTTTGGTTCTACCTGGTAAACAGTGAGATACTTGAGGAGATTGAAACAAAGAACCAGTCAGAATGCAAATTGCATAATAATATTGGCTATACTGGGCAGTGGTTCCCAGCTCTGACTGGATCCAGAACCCAAGCAGAGCCGTCCAAGCGGCTGGGCCGAGGTTTACAAGGCTCGTTACAGACCTGGCCACGTCTCTGGCACGTAGGCTTTTGGTTTAGCTGGACATCGTGGGGCAGCGTTGATTTGACAACAAATCTGTAATTTGAATTTGTGGTCTGGGTGTGTCATTAGTGGCGCAATTCCATCCTGGACAGGCCCCCTCCTGCAGGGCTTGGTGTAGGCAGAGTGGGAGCAATGGGAATGAAGACACAGCAGCAGGAACCGTGTCCCACTGGCTGTGATCCATAGGTAAATGCACTGTATTTTATCTGTGCCAGGGCACCTCCACTGCCATGGTTACTAACTTCATGCAGTTCTATTAGATTTCTGTGTGTATCCCTACATCTGCTGGAGTCACACTTCCAATTTCCTCCCTGCCATACCCTTAAATTGAGCTGGGGCAGTGTGGAACATGGATCAGCCTCCCAGCTTGTCTGCAGCCATGAATCACCACCATTCTGAAATTTGGTGATTTATCCTCTTTTTTCCTGTGGTCTTACTTGACAGAAGAAAAAGTAAAACAGGAGTGTTGAGGTACTGTTGTATCTGCAGGCACACTCATGAGTAATTAAAGAGTCATTTAAAGTTTTAAATCTCAGTGAACAAAAAAGCCATTTTTTGGTTTTAAACTTACTTTTTAATGCCTGATTTCAGAAATAAGCAATTAAACCTCGTTAAGTAAGAACCAATCACTTACTGTCTATTGCAGCTAGACTATAGTGACAATTGAATACAAGGAATTCAGGTAACATTTCTGACTGCAGACCCCAAATTAAGTTTTAAATAAGTACCTTAATCAGTGAGTAACCAAAAGGTCCTGGAGACCATCATGAGGATAAATTTGTAAGATAAATCTGTAGAACATCTGTATATGGATGGAATAGTTGCACAAATTTTCACCCTAGTGGGGCTTTTTAATACATTCAAGAAATTTATAGAAATCTCATTTAAATTCTCTATTATCATTTTGCACAGTTATAAATAGTCCTGAATTCGTGATCTTTTTAAAAATGAAGTAATACATAATAGACTGCATGGAGATATATTGAGACAATGGTGTTTTGCAAAAAAAAAGATTCTAGTAGAAATTAGATAATTTTAAGCTTTTCTGTACTGCTTCACTGTTTTTCCAGATAGTTTTATTGAGATTGTTTTCATGAATCAGACCCATTTATTTATTTTTTAAAATAAAATAGAAGCATTTTTTGCAGTTCTGCTGTGGTATCTGAAGACCTCTTTAGGTAGCGGGCAGAAAAATACCCACCCTGTCTTATACAGTAGTGAGAGTGTCAGACACAGATACCTCCTAGAGATCACTCAGTCACAATTATTGCATGTGGGACTTCCACTTTTGCACTTCCCATAATTCTTAATGCCTGTTCATATTTAGTATTTGTTTTAGAACTTCTAAATTTGCATATCAACTACTCAGAGAACCTCAGCTTTCAGTGGTGAGACTTGGAGGAAAATAACCAACACCGATCTCTTCGGTCTCCTGTGGCCCTTTCTAGAGGAGGAAATCTGGGAAGTGTGATTTTTAGACATTCTAAATATTTCAAAATTAAAAGCCAAATAAGAACTTGCAAAATGGAACTTCAAAACCATGCAAGTTTTATTTATTCTTACGATAATTAAGAATAATGAAGCATGGCCTCTGCCCAGGGAGCTTTCCAGTGCTGCCAGGAAACACAACGTAGAGCTGGCATCTAGAGCAGAAGTCCCCTGGTGTCATTTAGGTGTGTGTGCCTCAGAAGCCATCCCCTCTGTGGGCTGGGATACCTGCAGAGTGCCAGGTAAGGAGGCCGTGGGTGGGGGAATCCTGCGGGAATTCTGACCCAGCCAGCCAAGCTCGTGGTAAGGGAGCCGTGTGTGGTAATTAGTCAGATCTCTGCTGGGTTTTCACTGATTGGGATTTTTTAGGATGAGCACAGTGATTGTGTGCTACGTTCTGTTCTTAATGGTGAAGTTATAAAGGTGTAATATTCCAGTGGAGTCCCAGCTCTGGGCAGTTCAGTGCTGTTAGGCAGTGGTTTTTTCTAACAGTGACACCAATCACAGCGACAGAAAAAGTTCAAATTTGTGATGCTTTAGAACAAACTTCCACTGACGTTTTCTCTGAGGACCTTCCCCGCTGAAAATCCCTGGAGAATTGAGTGGGGAGAGTCCATTTTGGAGTGTCAGAGCCTTTCTGCACATGTCCTGTGTCCCCTGGCAGGTGAGCTGTGCCTGGGCTCTCCTGGTGCCGGCGTGGGCACTGCCCCGAGCGTTGCCACAGGGACCAGGTTCTCATTACGGGCTCCAACAACTTCATGTATGATTAATGTTAATTGCCCATTTTGCATGGATGACTTTTTTCCTGCTGCTGAATTGGCTCCTGTTGCCTTTGATGTGGCTGGTGATCCAATGTCCTGCCATGGCCAGACAAGTGATCAGTTTGCCAGCGCCGAGAGGAGACAGAATCAGGTTGCTGCGGGGTCAGGGTTTGCTTCTCTTCTTAAACACTGAAAGGTCAAGCAGAGTTTAACTACCACTGGCATCTTTGAAATGTTGTAATAAATGCCAAAGCAAGGAGATTATTTTAAGTCCGTGCTACAACTAAAAATCTGAAGGTAACAGGGAAGAATTTTAACTCATCAAGCTGTTACGTTTATTGGTAAAGACTTCAAAAAGTACCTTACACAATCACTAGGGGGTATTTCATGATCTTTGCAGAGAAGAAAAATTTTAATTTCTAGTTCCCGTTATAGTTTCAGGAAAGTAACTAAAATGTGTTTTATTGTGTGTGTTTTATTTAGCTTTTTAAAGTGTTTTATTGTGAGTTTGGTTTTTTTTTTCTTCTGAGCACTTGCACCACTTACTGCCACTATTATCGGGGCAATTTACACAGCATGTCAAATAGTACTTCAGTATTTCTTCTTTAAGCCTAATAAAATATGTTGCTATTGAAGAAATCTGTGATACATATGAGAGCTTCCTAAATCACAGGTCTAGCATATTTTTGTACCAAATAGCTCCAGCCTCATGAAATCAATAATTAATTTATTAACTGGATCTCTTTTGAAAAAACAAAATCAGCAGTCCTGGCGAGGCTGCCTCCTGCCAATTCATAAATAGTTGATGACAAAAATGAAAAGTGTAGAAGTAAAATTCAAATCTTAACGATCAAAGTATCGGGTACCTCATCTATCACAACTTGGAATAAACATATCACAGAAAGTGTCATATCTCATTGACACTGCAAAACATAATGCTTTCCCTTGTTATCTAGCGAGCTGCCAAGGCTACAGAGTTTATAGGCTGCTAAGATAATGTGCTGGTGGTAATCCACTTCACTTGCAGAAATATGAAGTACTGTTGAAATATATTTCTACTTGGTTTATTCTTTGCTCTCGAGAGGGTAGGATGCTATTTCAGTTCCTCTAAAGAAGCTCAGAGAATGAAGAGCAAAACATCAGGATAAATTATGCTAAATGGTGGACTAGACCCCAGAGGAAATCAGGCTTCTGTGGTACAGTATTCCTCCATTTATCTTAAAAATGTTACATCTAATGTTAATTTTGTAAAGGGAAAGCATTCAAAGGTTCATCTGATCCTTTTAATAATAGTTTTAGTGCTGTAGTGTTATTTGTCAAACTCCTGCCATCATAACTAACTTTCCTAGTTTTGGCAGACCATTCATACAGAAAATATTTTGGGCTACTAATACATAACATTTTATTTCACAAAACACAAATAACCTAGTAATTACACTCCAAAACTTAACAAATAATTGCCAGCAAGCAATTACCATTCAATTAAAGAGTAATTACATGGTTATTTGTGCCCTGTAAAATAAAGCATTACTGAAATCAGTAGCGCAATCAATATTTTAGCAGAAACAGGATGCTGCAGTGATGGACCTTTCAACCTGTGCTGATTAAATTGTCATCCAAATAACAGTTTCCTAGTTAAATCACCACATGTTTATTTGTCTTGATTAATATGCAAATTCTCTTCTGATTCTAGTAAATCTCCTATATTTAAAAGCACAAAAGTAGAGCGCTGTCATACATCAGCAGTGATGTGCTGCATGTTTCCACTGATTAATTACATTTCACAAAGCATTGATGAATTCGTGGATTTTATGAAATATGGTTGTCTACAATGAGCATAAAATAGAGTTACAAAAGATGGAGCTGATCAGGGAATTTAAGAAAATCACAAAAAATAACCTTATTTCATGTATTGATTCAAATTAAAAATCCTTGGGATATCAAGGGAATATATAAAACTTTGAGAGAAAAAAATAATAAAATTAGCTCTCAACAGGAGTGGAAAATAAAGAAGAAAAGAGACATTAATGAACAATTTCTCAACATTTTACTGTATAAATTTTAACTGTCAAATATACTGCTCAAAATGTAATTTATTTTCTGACAAATTTAATTTCAACTGAAATTTAAAAAATGAACAACATTCAGATTAGTTCATTTTTCTCTTTCAAGAGTTAGTGATTTTGTGGGGGTGGGGGGGAGAGGATGACAAGAATGACTTTATAACCATGGTATAAATGCAGGTAAAACCCCAAAACCTCCAATCGTCCTCACTTTCATGTAACTGATGACCCAGGGAGTGTTTGGGTTTGAGAAATGCCAATAGAGTGTTAATCAGTAGAGACTTTAGTTTTTAAAAAGAATAAGATTGCTGAAGGTATACATGAAAAACAATATTTTAGTTCTGTTTTAGCCTCCATGGTCTTCACCTGGGACCATAATTTCTGCTTTTAAAAAGTTTTTAAAATATACCCATAAACGATCAGTTTATATCTGAATTAATACCTAATTTAGATTTGAGTAGTTTTCCATTTACAAAGACCTGTTGATGGCAAGTACAAAATTTGTGTAGAGATTTTAGACTCTCAAAGATACGCATTTAAAATTGTTTGAAGATGATTGTTCCTGTTTGTGCCTCCTTTGTTACCAATGAGGAAAAGATTTTTCTACGCTTCTTGAATATGTAACTTTCTTGAATGAGATAAAGGAAAGTGTGTAAAAGAAAATGCAGTGAAAGAGCAGGGTGACAAAAGATGAGAAATAATATTAAATAAAGTTAATATTTATATGCTAATGCTATTAGCATTTATATGCTAATACTTACATATCACAGATTATGTCTTACTCTCCCCAAATCATAATTCTGCTTGCCTTGGGTTTACTGTTCAATGCTTGCATTAGCAATTTTGGCCGAATTGTGGAGGTTGCATATGTTTTAAATAGTAAATGTGAAAACTGGTGGATCTCTAGACCATGTGGGATGATAAGAGGGGATACTGGGGGAATGCTGAGACACAGAGCAGTGACATTCCGTGGCTTGGTGGTGGTGCCAGCACCAAGCTCTGACAGCAGCATGTTCACAACATGAAGTAAATCCCATAAAAACCTTAAATCAACTGGTCCTTTTTGCATATCTTACTAAAATCCCCAATATTTTGAGCAAGCATTTGTATCCTGTCTCTGAAATTTCCTGGTTTCATGTTTAAGCAGAAATGCCAGAAGATTTGTTTCTGGCCTGAACTGGAAGGGTTTGGATTCGGATACGGCACTCGCTGTGAGTTCTGGTGTCCTCCCAAACTAAAAGTGTTCATTCCTGATGGGTGACAGATCTCTGGGAACGTCCAGGGAATCCAGCTGGGAGCGTGAGGTGTCTGCTGGGGGCACTGGGATTCCTGTCCTTGGCTGGGAACCAGACACAGGGCACTGAAAGCTGCAGAACTCACTGTTACAGACCCAGACGGGTCCTTGCAGGTGTGTCGCAGTCAGCTGTGAGCAGCATCCAGCCTGCAGTTTTTCATTTAAAAGCTGAGATTAAATTAGAGACAAAGGACTTAGATTTTATTTGAACAGATTCAGCTGGGAACAATTCCATTCCAATTATCGTGGCTACAGCTGTGTAAGTCAGCCCAGAATCCGTGCCCTAGGAGTTACTGCTTTATAGGGATACTCACTAAAAGGGCTTTCAGTAGGGTAGAAGTACACTTCTTTTTTTTCAGTCCATTTGACCCCTTCCCCAAAAGGACCCCGATCCCAGCCACTCCTAAGTGCTGTGTTTTCCCAGTGGAGCTTCCCTTGCCTGTGCAAGGGGGGAGGATATAAATACGGTCAGCAGGACCCTGAAAGGGGATGGAGGAAGTTTTTGATGTGAACTTCCCTTTCTTCATCCCTTGGGCTTTCCCTGTGGCCGGTGCTGAGGCACAGGTGTCACATCTGCTTAAGGGAAGCACCTTAAGCTGTGCTCTGCCGAACCTGAGGGCCACGGGTCATGCTCAGAGCCATCAGCGTGAGCTGCTGTCAGGGCAAAAACGGCAGGACCAGGGCTGAGACTCCACAGCCCCATCTCCTCGTCCTCTGAAAACACAAATCTTAACTGAAAATTCTCTTCATAAAATCTTTTAAAGCTGTTTGTTGCATTTTGAAAATGTTTTGCTTAGATTACTGCCAACATATGGAGTTTTCTGCAAAAGATTCGTTAGAATTTGAGCTCAAGAAGAAAATGTTTTGTTGTTTTGTTGATTGAGCTCTTCCACTGGAGAAAGCTGCTAATTTTAGCTGGTTTGTAGGGGTTTTTTCCAGAGACAGTAAGTGCCAGCTAAGCACTTACACATGCCTGTGGATTACAGGCTCCTGTAATTCAAAAGAACAACGATTCCTGTTTGTTCAGAACCCCCACGTATCAACCTAACACTGTCTGTTAGACGATTTTGTTGTGCAGGGGATGATTTCAGCAGGTGATTTCAATAGAGAATGCATGTGTGCATCAAACTTCCCATGGAAATCAAATGCTCTTATTTTAGGTTTACTTTATTATAGCCCAGTGGTTCTTGTAGCAAGCTTTATGGCACAGCCATCATAGTATGATAAACAACTGAAAGCATCAAAAAGAAAAATGGAAAAAATACTGAATAAAATGAAATTCAAAATGGACAAACCCGAAGCTAAAAAGAGGGGGGAATGGTTTTATAGAGATAAAATAATAAACCAAAAAAAATGATTTTGTGCTACCTTGATGTACAGTAAAACAAAATAACACTAGCACTGTGTGAAAAATGAACAGGTTAATGGTACCTCTGTGTAGTGCTGCTGGAAGTTGTCTTCATTTAAATGCAGAGTTTGTCGTACATTGATGGAGGGCTTTGCCACTGTAACTTGATAGAGTGAAGTTTAACTTAAATTTCTTTGTGAACTAGGAGTCGTTTTGGAAATGCTTTCTATTCAAACCTCATTCATTGTTGCAGCTTAGTTATTTTATACAGTGTTTCACTCTATGTTGTCAAAAGCTCTATTATTCAACAGAGTAAAATCTGTTTTGACCAAGGAGAAGCAGCAATACTTTTCCAAACATGAGGAGGTTGCATTTTTATTAGATGGCTTGGGGAAGAGTTGATTCAAATGGGTTTTTGGCCTGTAAATCTGTGTTGTGATGGCAGTGCAGGATGGGGACATGTACACACACCGATGGAAGGGGTGAGGGTGATAGCTGAAAACAAGAGTTCTGTGCAACCAGTCTGGAAATGGACCTTTGACATTTTGGATTAAAATCTGCAGCTGTAATTCCTAAACTGGTGAGGTTTTTGGCAGGTTGGGCTAGCACTTGGTTTAATCTAGAATAGTTAAACTCACCAGTCAGTCTGTGAAGGTAACTGGTGAGCATTGCAAAGCTCAGGGTTGATGCTGCCCTTCAGAAGGAATCAGATACCTGCCATGGCCCAAGGGCAAGGTTTGAGGTGATGTTGCATTCAGGGTTTCAGCTCCTCATCTTCAGGCATCACAGCTTGTAATTTTCTGTCGTTCAGGTGCATGACAGACTATGGAGCAGTCACTGCTGTGACCCCTCTCCACCAGGCACCTGTGAGGTCATGGAAGCCTTGGATAATGGAAAACCTTGCTGTTGGCTCATGTGAAACCTGTGCAATTCTTCAGTGTTTAATCAAATGATTTTTGGTTTTTTTTTTTCCTAGGCAAGAATTTCTAGTATTTATTTTCACGTATCACTGACGGTTCGTGTATTTCATACAAATCGATGCCATGTGTAGGAAGCAAATACTTCCCAAAGAAAACGTTGTTTTCATTTCTGCTCTTGTCCCACCAGCTCCCGCCCAGGAAGACCCCCCAAGCGCTCCCTGGGAGTGGCGATCCAGGAAAATGCACGGCTGCTGCCCCACGGAGTTCCAGGCCTCTTATCACCAGGGCTTATCTCTCCGACAGGTAATAAAATCCATCAGATGATCAGGCTCATCTCTTCATACTGCACAGCAGTTAAAATAAACTAATATTGATCTAACTGCCTTGTCCTTCAGGGCTTTTGCAGGCTTTACCAGAGGTTACATTATTGGATTTTTTTGAGCGCTCATGAAAACTCTGTTTTGTTGCTGCAGTGACTGAAATCTAATGGATTTGTAATTTAGTTCTTTATTAATTGTAATTTCCTTACAGGAAATTCCGTTAAATGTGTTATTTTAGTAAAAGCAGAAAAAAAAACCCCAACAACCTGAGAAGCTGAACTATTGTCTGGGAGGCCTGTAAGAGGCATTTCTTCCTTTGAAATGTGTGTGTGTTTTAGTTCTCGTGGGATCTGAGCAGCGTGGCTAATGCCTGGTGTATTGTAACCCCATTAATGTGTGCTGGGGAGAGGCAGAGATGCTTGTACGAATTACAGAAGAAACACTTGAAAAAGTAGATAAGTGCACATTGCCACAGTGCATTGTGCTTTAATAATCTGCTTTCAGTCTCATAAAGTGAAAAAACTAGCATGAAAATATGTGGAATTATAAACATGATTTAATGCATAGTATTTAATTTCACTTCATTAATTTATTAATAGGGTTTAAATTAAATCTTGTGCTATCCTGAAGAGTGTTTTAATTTTTTATTAATTGCTGTATGCTGAAGGTAAGTTGATTTTCATAATAAAGCTATATTCACAGGCTGTATTCATAAAAGTAATTGCTTAAATATTCAACAGACTTAGCAGTCTTAGGACTGCTGTCAAAGTCCAGTCTAAATAAATTGTAACTCCCTAATAAGCAAACCTAGTGAAGTGTTTAAGAGAATATAAAGTCATAGAATGTGTAACAGGAAAAGCAGAATTTAAAAAGATCCTTGCTGGGAGCAGAGTGCCATCTCTCCTGAGCTCACAGACCACTCTGCTTGCAGCAGCTGTGCACTGCAGCCGAGTGACACAGTGAGAGCTTTAATTTCCCTGCAGCTCCGGGTGTCCCCAGGATCTCACAGGGAACCTGTACCTTCGCTGTGGAAGGGGGGAAAGAACATTCCCAAGCAACAGTCACAGCAGCCGTAGCTGCAGCAGTTAGCAAAGTGTGAAAGCATTTGGCCAGAGCCACGTGCCACAGCCGGGCTGCTGCAGCTTCGTGCACTGCTTGTGTTTGTGCCAGGGATCCAGAACTGCAATTTCCCTCCTAGAGTTTATAAATGAGGGAGTTCTTAGTATCTCTGTCGTGTTCTCAGCTCAGGAATTTCATGGATTCTTGTTTATGTTATTACTGATGGACAGGAAAGCACAAGAGCCTCTTGCATTGATAAGTTCTTCTCTGAAATCCAGAATATTCCGTATTACTTTTCCACTGTGTGTGTGTGTGTGTTTGCAAATAGGACACCAAGTTACGCAGACTGCCACGTTGCTTTAAACTGGGAAATATTTTCGGATGCAGCGTGCTGGGGATGCACGGTAAAGTATCGCAGACACATTCTGTGTCTCACAGATATTTCGGGTAGCGCACAGTTTGAGCAGAGGATTATTAAGTTGAATTTCTGGGCTGTTGGGAGTTGCCTGGAGCCTGCAGTGTGAGCGGGCTCCAGCCCCCCTGTATTTAGCACACGGAGGGAGGGGTGGGATATTGGGAAGGAATTGTTCCTTGGGAGGGTGGGCAGGCCCTGGCACAGGGTGCCCAGAGCTGTGGCTGCCCCTGGATCCCTGGCAGTGCCCAAGACCAGGCTGGACAGGCCTGAGGGCCCCTCTCGGCTGGGGCTCCTCTCGAGCCTGAGCTCTTGAGGGAGCACCCCAGATACTAAGCCCCTGTTAGCTTCAGTTATACCTCTTTACACATAATTACTGATTGCTTTGCTCTGGGTGCCTTCAGTACTTTGGGATTGGATTCTGTCCTTTGGCTGAAATAAGAAAAAAACGGGTTTTAACAATTGTCACAGAACAGAGGGTTTTCTTCCAGGTTTCCAAGTGGTGGGCAATAGACTGGAATAAAAGCTGCTCCCAGCTCCCACGGGGATGTTTGGATGGCTGTGGGAGGGGAGCAGGACCAGGACTGAGGAGAGTTTGCAGCATGGTAGGGCTGGATCCATCCCTGCCAGAAGAGCAGAGGCTGATAGGGAGGCAAGAAGGAGCTTTTACATCTTGAGGACTTCTTTGGTTATCTGCTCCCTCTAACTGCAGTATAATTGCCCGAATTAGATGTCTTCTAGATGTCTTCTTGTCCTTCATAATCCTTGTGTCTGATCTTACCCATTCTTCCTGCAGCACAGATATGCAGATGTTTATGTTAGTTTGCCTACATTATTGTAATTAAAAAAAAAATCTCACTCTTACGTGGCTCCCTCATTCTCTGTGTCCAGCTTAGCATCTGAATTTTCTTCAGATAAGCTCATTTTAGTAACAGGTTCCATATCAGGAAATGCAGCATGATTCATCCACCATTGCATTTTTTCATTTTTACCTCCTCTTCAGCCTGCTGTCGAGTTAAAGTGGAGGCACTGGCGTCCAGGCTGGCTCCTGGTTAGATGGATGGGTCTCGAGAAGTCGCAGTTGTGGCTGCAGAGCTCGCAGCTCTGTCTGGAGGGGGTATTACAGAGTGATGATTAGTAACTTCCTGCAGACTCAGACGAGCCATCTGTGTTTCCACTCCTTGAAATGTGCTGTTATTTTCATCACCCATTTGGTTTGTGTCAGCTCAGTTTACATGGTCATTTTCACATAATAAACAGGTAGTTAAATTAGGCACACTGCATTTCCCAGTGTGGAGGGGATTTTTTTGACCTCTTGGCACAGTGAGCTCCATCTACTCTTACACCTAAGTAACGTGTGAAGGAGCTGCTGGTGAAGCCTCGACCTTTTTAAATGTTTGTAGCTACTTTCCAACTTGGGGGAACGGGAATATTTGGGTTACATCTGGGTTAGTGCTGTGCCTGAGAAAGATGAGGTGATGTGTGTGGGATGCACGCCGCTGGGAAGGGCTGTGGAGGCAGCGTAGGACCCGTGCCCTGACTGCATCCTTCAGGAGCTGGTGTTTAAGTACTGTCCATTTTATGTTAACTTAGGAGAAAGTGTTTTTCTTTTTGTATTGGTATAGGAAATGTGGGAATCAGCGTGGTGCCCCTGCCTGCTGTGAGGGCAAAGCTAAAAACCTGCATGTCACAGAGGGATGGTCATCAAAGGCTCAGTCCTTCAAACAATGCCGTGTGATGAAGTGACATGAACAAAAAAAAGGCTTTATCTCCTACTAATGTACAAGTCTTTATCATCAGTGTATCTTAACAGGACAGCTGGGACTTATCTGTGGAATAGATTCTCAAGGAAGTTTTGGGGTCTCAAGCACTTGTTTGCTGTGTGGAGAGAAGCTGAAATCTGTTACATGATTGAAGCCAATGGTTCAGCAAACTGTTCATATGGAATGAAGCTGAAAGAGTAGTTGGATCTTTTGATAGTTAATCTGTGCAACTCCGATCCTCCTACCCCTCATTTAGGCTGTCCTCAGAAAAGGTTAGAAAACCACTCTGCCTTCATTGTAATTTTTCTCTGCTCAGTTTGTAGAATGGCTGCTATTATTTCAATAAAAACATTTTGGGGGCTGCTTCATTTTGTCTTCAAGGTATTGCAGAGAAAATCATCCTGTCACTAGAACTTTGTCAGATCGTGGTTCAGGGCACACAGCTGCTGTGTGGGGCAGATTTTTGAGGCAGTGGGATGGGATCTCTGTGACTGCACATGGGCTGGGTCCTACAGCTGGAGCTGGCAGGCTTGGGGAGGGTGGGTGTCAGGGGGATGGTGAGCACGAGCCTGTTTAAAACGTTCCTGCTGGCATTTTGTGGGCTGTGCTGCCCAGAGCTGTGGCAGCCTGGCTGGGAGGTCAGGAGAGGGATCACAGTGAGGATTTAGAGCTGGGAGCCGCTGAGGGCTCAGCACAGGGATGGGAGGAAGCCTGGCTAGTGGGGAAACGTGTGAGAAGAGGAAAACAAGGCATTTTCAAGTGGATACTCGGACAGAAGCAAACCACCTGCATTGCCAATGTGTAAGATAAACTGCTGTTTTCATTATCAGCTACCTTAGTTTCACCCCTCTTGAAATTATTCTTTTATTTCATAAGCAGTTAAAATAGACACTTTGTCTAGAGTTTTTAAGAATGAAGCAGTTAAAATATTGACTCATTTGTACAGATACAAATACCTTTTTCAGAACAGTTTTGTCTTATTAATAGTTAAAAGAATCTGTTGTGAACTTAATAGTTTCAGGTAGTTAATAATTCAGTGGAGTTAATATTTTAATAGCTGCACCAAGTCACATCATTGTGGGACTCAAATAGAGCAGCTCACAGGATCTGGTAACTTTGTGTGTTCCTTCAATTCAGCAGCGACAGCAGCAGCCACTTCAGTCTTTATTCAGGAAAGGGAGGAGAAAGACAGGATTTGCTGCAGTCTTTAGTCATTTTGATGTGGTATCTCCGTGTTAGAGGCATGAAGGAGACAGGAGGCTTTTGGGCTCTCTGGTGTCCAGTTGTGTTTATCAAGGCAGGCACACATCAGCCAGCACAGCTCCTGCTGCCAGCATTGCCACAGACCCTCTCCTCACTTCAGCATTTAACTGAACATTTCTGTGTGTTTACATCCCATTTCTGTGGCTCATTTCGCTGTTTACAATTACCTTTCTTTTTTTTTTTTCAGCTGTCATAGGTGACATTTGAAAGTTCCATTTATAATGAGAAACATATGCAGGACTTTGTCATTGTTGGCATTACCTGGCTTGGTAGAAATTATTATTTTTAATCAAAGGCAAACACACCGATTAAGGATGCCACAACACTCCTCAGCCTACGGGGAACGTTAACAGTTTATAAATCGTTCTTGGTGACAATTCAGTAGTGAATTACTTTGATATATATGGCTAATAAATTAATATGATTAAGTTAATGAGTAGTACAAGTGTTGCCAAACTCCACTCGTCGGGCTTTTAATGCTGCTCCACATTTGCAGCTCGAGCTTCCCCCTGTGGTGAGAGGATCAGTGCTACCTACGCACTGTCATTGTGATAAATGGCATATCCCACAGTGCCCTGCACTCCATCTGCTGTGTCCCCAAAATGAGAAATATTTTATACAAATCACACACTCAGAAGCTCAAAGGACTGTAGAAAGATCTATTTTTTCAAACAATAATAAAAATGCATACGTCTCTTTAGCAACTCTTCATTTTTACTGTCATAATGAATGCAGATAGATTTGGGAAATGAGAGCTCGTGTGAGTAACATAGGAAAGTTATCCACTACACAGTAAAGCTGACAAATAAGTTACATGTGCGCTCTTTCATTTTATCATGAAATGTTCTTAGATAAAAAATGATGTTAGAACATCTATTTAACTGGATTTTAAAATTAAAGACCATGTGTGCAGCATGATTGAGTACCACCCATCTCATGCCAGCAGATTTCTGTGCTGAAGGGAGCCTGAATTGGAGTGAATGAGGAATGCAGGATCATATCATTACTCTTTTAATACAGCCATTCAGTAGAGTTCTGGTAATCTGAGAACTGTACTTGGTGGCTGTGAGTCACTCAGTTCCTCTCTTTCCTTTTCTCTTTTAATATTATCCTTCTTTAAGGATCCGTTTTCAGTGTCTGCTCTGTTGGGTGGGACATTACGTTTTTGACAAATGAATAGATGAAGCTGTTGAGATTTTGCTGAATGGTTAACCGTGTTGTAAATTTAATTTACACTTAGCCTCAGCTACTAATTACTGTCCAGGAAGTGTGAAACTCAGCAATATACTTCGATTTTTATGCATTTGTAAAATTTTTTTTAAAAAATTTGATCCTACTGAGTTCCTACATCTTTAGAGATAGTGAAGTTCAACCAGGGTGGTCACACTGAGAGATTTAAGACTGTATCATCTTGACACTCAGGGTAGGGCTGCCCTGAGCTTGTCTTGATTTGCAGATGGAAGGGAACCATTTGAAAAAGCTGGCTGAAGTGTGACAGAGTTAGTAAAACCAGTAAGTTTTCATCTCTCTGTGTTTAGGACCCATGACATTCTTTCCCACCAGCTTTCCTGTCAGTCTCCTGCCTCATGGCACTGAGGTCTGTAGTGATCGTAAGACCTGTCTGATTCTCTCTCTGTTGTCTTCAGCTGACTTTGAAACCTTTTTAGCTCTTTTAAGTTATTGTTAAGAAGTGCCTTAAATCATAAATAGCATCAGGAGGTGTGAAGGATTTGCCTTCAGCACTCCCTGTTTTCTGGAGGACTCTTTCGGCAGTAACACTTCTGTAATTGAATAGGTTTTGTTAGGTTTTATTTTTCTTCATAGTAACTTTGATAAAGTTGAACAAATAGTTACCAGTATCACAAACAAGTGTAGTTAAATGCCTCAAGAGTGTTTGTGTAAGATTCCCACACTGACTGCATTTTGTGTATCCAGCAGTGTTTATTTCAAAGACTTGTTAAACTCAAGTTATCTACACACACTTAAATTCTCATTTCTGGGACCTGAAACTAAATAGGTACAAATTTAACTGGAAGGAACAAATTTAACACCTCTGGTTGCAGAAAAATACTGATCCATCATCCACTTGCAATGCTAAGGGCTGCTATATTTGCATAAATAATGTTCTCTTGAAATACAGCGTTCAGATCTGCATTAGACTGGAGTAGTGTGGTTTCCTAAAGGAAATTCTTATAAAGATGTATTTTGGCAAAATTCTTGGTGTAACAACACTGGTGAAGTTATGGAGGAAAAAGAAGAGAACAAATCTCACTGGATTAAAAAATAAGCATGAAGCATACTTAAATCCAGGTAGCTCCATAGTTCTGGTCAGGTTTTGAGTACTTTCACTGTGATTTAACTGCTTTTGTGCTCTGGGCCTTGTCCTGCAGTCCCGGAGTCCTACCCGAGGGAAATGCTTCAGTGTGATTTAAGATCAGGCAAACAAATAATCCCATTGGTTTGGCTTGGATTACTTGGTGTCTTAAACAGAAGTGTTTTCCTACTTTCCGTAGAGTTTTGGGGAACAGGTCCTGTAAGGATTCTTTGCAGAATTGCACATCCCAGGATCACACCTTGGCCGGGGTGGTGTTTCCTCCTGCACAGGAAGAATGTGCTCTTCTCTCAACCCTTCCCAAGCAGTAAAACGTGATGCCAAGGACTGGCAACAAATTGGGATTTGTGATGAACAGGAAACATCTCTTCCTGAGCAGTCTGAAGAGGTGCACATTTTTATTTGGAAGCAAGAATAACCAAAATGGATTCATTGCCTGGTCACTCTCATTAAGCAACTGGGACCGTAGCAGGATTTCACTGGAAATGTATTTGTGTTGTATAAACAATTTCAGTTGTATTGTTTTATACAAGTTTTACAGCTGTATAGTTTAGTTGTATAAACTATTTTATCACAGTGAACATTGACTGGTGTAAAGCAAAACCAGCAGGCTTAATGAATGTAGTATTGGGCACCATCCTCTGCTGAACAGAGAGGCCTCTTGGTTTGCTGGTGGCAGCTGGTGTTGTGGCAACTCTCTTCCTGGGTTGTACCTGTTTGAAAGACAAATGTAGGGCTGCAGTTCTGCAGGATTCGGTCTAGGAACCAAATTCATCCTGAAAATCCTTTGCAAAAAACCTAGAAATTCCTGCAGCTACCAACTTCCTGTGACTTGAATATGAAAAGCTTTGCTTCAGAAACAGAAGTATTTTATATAATACATGTCTGAATATAAATGACAGATATTTTATTAGGAAAGGAAAGCCTTTATTAAAATATAATGATCTACATTGTTTTTATGTAATCTAATGAATTACAGTAAAAGCCTGAGAAATGAGCTGGAAAAGGTAGAGTACTCTCCCATGAAAGCAAGCTATGATAACCTTTTTGTAATTCTTTAACATGTTGAAAGAGTATTTCTACACAGACTTATTAAATTAAGCAAGGTCACCTTTTCATTTTATTAACAGAATTAGTTTGCCAGATCATGGACTTTGATTCTGAAAAACGTAGATGAATCATGCACTAACATATGTCAAGTAGAAAATTGGTTGTAAAATGTTAAATCATTTTGATGCACATTACATCTTCATTTTTACTGTTGAACAATTGTAAAAAATAAAATGCTTAATTACTGTTTTTTTGCATTTGCATATTGATTGGATGTGCTTTAATAATAATAATATTTCTAAGTGGATTATCTCTCCTGACTGGGGCAGTCTCAATCTAATATTTGCATAAAAGGAAGAAAATTCTCTCTTCAGTAGCAGTATAAAATTCTGTTCCTTTGACATGCAGTATACAGTCATTACCCTGAAAGGTTAGCTGTAAATAATAACCAGTGAAACTGGGCATATGCTTAAAGATAAGCACATATATTACATTTACCAGCCTGACCCCAGTTCAGCAAAGCAGGAATAAAACTGACACCATGTCATGCAAGTTGTTTAGATGTGTTCCCAAATCTCTGCCTGGATATTACAGTCTTTTTATATAAGATGTGTGAGGAGGAAAATTATATTTAACGGATGTTTCATAATTTTAATGTAAAATCTGCTGTAATTGTTTATAAAGAATTTCATAATCATTCCTAATTAAGAAAAAATGTTGGATGTATTTTCAGTCCCTTGGAATGACTTTGTTTTCTGTCTTTGTTAAAAAAGAAGCAAAGCACAGGTTCTCTGCTGGGATATGCAGGAGAACTGAGAGAACATCCCAGCAGTAGCCCCAAGCTCTCTGTAAATAAGGGAGTGAATGGAACAGGTTCTTTTCATGGTGCTTGTATGGTTTGAGATGAAAATAGGCAAATGTGCAGCTGTAGCTGGATCTCAGACGAGCAGGAAGCCTGGTCCTGGTGCTGTGGGTGCACTTGGCTTGGCCCTGGCAGTCACAGAGCAGGTGACTTGATTACACTGAAATCAGGCAGAAAATGTCCTTTTCTGGCCACTCGAGTGAATCAGTCAAATTATCGAGTGGCAAAACTAATTCTATGCCTTGGGCCGTCAGAGCTGCCACTTCCTATAAGTCAAGCCTTCCTTTAGTGTGAAATTGTTTTTTATTTTATTCTCTTTCATTTATTATGCTTATTTCAGCTAATCCACTCAGTGAATGTGAATTACCCAGTACACCAAAGCTGTTTCAGATGTGCAGCCTTCTCATGCCTTGCTGGTGAAACAGGATTGGTCTCTTTTTAAGGGAATCCTGACTCTGTTATGATCTATACATTTAAAGTATTATTTCATTTTTTCAGATGAGAACTCAAATGAGGAGAAGAGTTTGAATATGGTTTAAAATTAGCTAAAAGTGCATATGGCTGAGCTCTTGTTTTAAAAGCACTTAAAATTCAGATGGGTCACATTTTTAAGAACTGGAAATATATCTGCAGTGAATTGTAGGCCATTAAGTAGTAGTTAATTTGAATGACTTCAACAGACAAAAATACTCCTTTGGAAAGCACTGAATATTGTTTTCCAGCAGTAAAATATTGCCTTCAATTCTGGCAGAAACAGAGCTGAGATCTGCTCAAAGCACTCATACAGGTGATATACCCTAGGCAGTAATTGGGTGTATAATTCTGTCCAAATGGCAATCCCTCATCTGACTGTGCCCTCTGGTACACAGCATTAACATCTTCCAATAAAAGAAGAGCAAAACATATGGAGTCTTTTATTTCATGCAAAGAAAAATCAAAAAGAATAATGAGGATAAAAAGTAAAGTGCCTGTGGTGGTGGGCAAGGCAAGTTACAGGGGAGCTGCTACAGCAGAGTGCTTCAGAACAGCAAAGCAAAAACAGCCTGAAGGCACCTCCCACAGGCATCCAGATACAGGCTTCCTATAGGTGCAGAACAAAAATTGGTAGATGCACGTGTATCAGATGCTGAGACAAAGAGGCATCATGCAGGAGAGGCCAGAGAGATTGCTTTAACTCCTGGTCACATGGAGCTTGGAGCTGATGGGTGGAAGGAGGGGAAAGAAAGGAAAGTTGAAAGGCTCATACTGTGATTAAGATGGATGCGCTGCTGACAGTGTCAGAGCAACAGCTGCTAAATCCAGGAGGCACTTGAAAGAGCCTCTCCATTTTGTTAGGTATGGAAGTCAATAGGTTATTTGGGCTAAGAACACCCTATTATTCAAATTCAGCTGACCCAGAAAGCTTTGCCATCTCGCAGTGGCAATTCGGAGGGCTCTGCCCTGGTGGGTTTAGTACTTCCCTTGTCCTGTGGAGTCCTGTGGAGTCCTGTGTAATATATGGATATATTGATCTCAAGTTCTTTTCCTGAAATTCGTTGGATTAGTCAGTGTAAAGCTGCAGAGGGCTATTTTGTGTTTGTAGCTGGGTTAGATTGCTGAAAACTCGTCAGCAGAATCTCTTTTTCAAACCTATTAAACGTCAAGGCAATGCACCATGAATTGTGTTGGCCTTCCTGTTTTGGAACTGGTTCATTACAAATTTTAATTACAGATAATATTTCTTCAGAGTAGCTTATCAGTCTACATTAGCTAAGCATGAGTCCTAATCCTGTTGAGAATTTGTGTTCATTTATGGCAAGTTTTCACTGTAGATTGCACTCAGGAAGATATCCTGAGAAGAGTTTGTTTGCCCCTTGATATGGGCTCATCCTTCCCTTTCTGTTGTGTCTCTCCTGATCTCCATTTTTCCTTGCATCATGCTACTCTGCTTTCCTCTTTTATGTTTTTGCCCTTGACTTTTATGTCTACACCACAATTTGTGTGGACCTTGAGGTTGCCCTCGATTAGCTGAGCCATTCCCTGACCGTGGCCCACTCCAAAATCCTCTGTACCCATCTCCTGATTGGAAAAGCAGAGCTATCCTAGAAGCTGCTCCATGACCATTTTTCTTTTCCTTTCAAGTTACTGTTTATTTCCAGGCAATAAAGAGAAAGAGTGATACAAAAGAGATAGAAATAGGAAGCAATAAATCCTGGAGTCACTTTGGGTGGGCTTCCTGTGCTCAACCCAGGCCTGTCTGTGCCACCTGGAAAAAGAGGAGGATTGGGAAGGGTTGGGATGAGAGAGAAATCTCATCTCTGAAAGTTCAACAAAGCTCTCGAGATCCAAACAAAGCTCTCGAGATCCAAAGGTTGTCTGCCAGGGATCAGGAATTTGAGGAGGAATGGTCAGACAGGTGTTCAGGTTCTGATCTCTGGAGCAGTGCTGGTTCGAAGCTGTGTTTGTGTGTATCTCTGTAGAATCTCTGTGCTGAAACAGTGAAAATTACACTGAGATAAAAACAGTTTAGTAGACAGTAAAATATGGGTTAGTTTTGGGATTTGCTACCTGCATATTTTTCAAGGCTAAGATGATTAGCCACTATGTTTCATGGAGGCCTTGGTATAGAGCTCATTTTCTGTTTTCCTGTTCTACAGCTCAAGAAGATCACATTGGTCTCCAAATAATGAGTGAACTGTGACATTTAATGTTATCACTCATGTATTTTTGCTAGGTGATAGCCCGTAATACAACTGCAATACTTGCATCATCAAATTCTGATCTTACACATCTGTGAAGTTATAAATGGAAATTTTGCAGTGGATTTTCTGGGATGCTATTCAACTGCGATGAGGGGAGCAGTTAAATATTGTGGTGAAATTATTTTTCACAAATACAAAGCATCCATAGCCATCCCTTTTAAAATGTGCTCAAGAAACTTTGAACTGTTTCAGCCTCACCTTTATTTTTTTTTCAACTTTATGTGTGTTTATTTTACAAAACAGAATAGAAGAAATTTGGTTTGTGTGTCTAAAAGGAGTTACCAAGATTAATTTCATCAAGCAGTTGGAATAAAATATACTAACTTTCTCTTAGTTTTTATATTAAATCTCAGATTAAAAATGAAACTTCTTCTGAAGTGCAAAATGTATGCAGTGTTGGTTGATCTTGGTTTTAATTGTGACTCTGAAGATTGATCAGTTAAACTGATGAGGTAGAGTAGGTTGACACTGATCTTGCCAGTCCAGGCTTGTAACCACGTCAGTATTTACTTCAGTGGAGTAGTCGGTGTTTGCCAGTTTCTGCACATTTAGAAGAAATACCGAGAGCTGCTGATGCTTTACTGCTGGTTGGGTCGTTTTCTGGTGGAGGGTGTGAACCTGTGCTGGGGCTAAATGTTCCCTCAATGTCTCCTACGTTCACGTGAAAGTACACTGGAAAGTCTGATTTTCTCGATTTCTTTTTCATTCTTTGCTGTGAATTTCATTGGAGAGAATTAGCTATGCAATGTATGTATTAATCAGATTAACTCCTGATTTTTCCTGTAGCTAGGAATGCCTTGCTTTCTCAGTTTGAGACATTCATTGTGTTCTATGATGAACAATGTCTTTAAGTGAAAGGGAATTGAAATATCTTCTCTGGGTTAGTTTTAATTTTACTTAATGGATGAAGGAAGATGAAAGGCAGCCTCTTCCCCAGGGTTAGTTAACATTAGAACTTGAACCTAATTAGGGGATTTGAGATTTTTTTTTTTAATAGTTTCAAAAAGTGAGAATGTTTAAGGCACTCCCAGGTGCCTGGCTCCTGGCACAGGGATGGTCTGGGACTCCCTTGGCATCTTCTGGTGCCCCGTTCCCATCGTGCCATTTCTGTGTGTTTGGGTTCTGACTGGCAGGTGTCTGTCATCCTGCTTCCACTCCTCCAGAATGATGCCAGCAGTTGGATTGTGCCATGTGGGGACTGACGAGGTTGATTAGTCAATAGATGTGAAATATTTAGATGGTGGAGAATGTGTGTAGTACAGTGAGGCCATGATTATTAGTCATGTCTTTAAAAAATCTTGCACTCTCTTTCAGGGCATTCCGCCTACTGGAAAAGAGTGAGAGCAGATTTTTGCAGTGAAATTGCAGAGAACTGTGGTAGATTAATTGAAGTTGCAGTCCCTCAACATTTGTATTCTATTTGGGATGTCACTTCCAGTAAGCTTTTTAGAAATGTAGTGGTGCAAATGGAAAAGTTTCAGCGAATATTAAATGTAACAATGAAGACTTTTGTTCTTCATTAAACCATTTCTTGATGTTTCCTGATAGGTTTTCATCTAAACACTTGCTAATCCCAGAGCTCTGACAGGCAAGGCCTGCTGAATTAGGCCAACTTCTGCTACAAATAGCTGCTGCACATGAAACAGTAATCATTGCTTTCCAGTCTATTATTAGATTGACTTCATAGGGATTGCTTTTTTCTCCTGTGAGTTGATGCATAAATGACATGCTTTACCCTCCAATAAATCTAACAGCAGAGTGGCTCTGACATGATGTTCATACCCCTTAGTCCCATGACAGATTATTTTTGATGGCTGCAGAAGTTTACAGCAGCTTGAAACCATTAGAATTTAAAGGCATCATTGAAATTTTACAGCGTACCTGCCTCAGACACAACAGGGCTTGCGCCGAGCCGGGGCTGCGGTGCGCCGGCTCCGCGCTGTCACCGCCTGTCGCGGGAGCCCTTCCTGGCTGTGCTGATCCCCAGCTGTCCTGGAGAGGGGGGAACTCTCCTACAGCTCCTCAGAGAACGTGTCCTTCCGTGCATCCTCTCCCTGCGCCTGAAATTCCACCTGGAGACAGTCCTAATCCACGGGGAGAGCGTGCGGCGCACACGGGACCTGTGTATGCGGATGAACACGCTGAGAACGTTTGAACCTTTGTTTCTTGTTACTCTCTTTAAAGTTTTTTATATTGTTAGCAGTCCTTTTATCCCCACCTTCTCATTTTTGGTAAATTCAGTTTTAGTAGTCTATATGTGCGTTTAATAGAGTTCTTTCTTTCCAGATTTAAGAACTTTGGGTTTTTTTTCCTGATGAAACACAGATCAAGTTCGCAAAGCTCAGGACTACTCAAATCCACGGTGTTCACTGCTATTTATATCTCCCGTGAATGAATGGCTGGTTGTAGCTCTGGTTGTAAGCTGTGTTCAGCTGGTGTTTCATACATCTGTCTGAAATTTGCTACTTTTAGACACAAGAATCACAACTATAAAATTGCTGTCTGACTTGGCAGGAAGGTCTGTGCTGATTTCCATTGATTTGTGTGTATGTTTGTATGTCCCTAAAAAGCATCATATCAAATTGAACTCTATAGATTCCCATAAATCTCTCAATAGGTTTCTATTCTATGAGGTTGCAAAAAAAAGAAATGAAAACTTTTTCAGCTAACAGCTCTGCTTTTGTATTCTGGACAGTGATTGAACCTGCTAGTGTTCTTAACTTCTGTCCTGTAATAGTTATGTCAAGCAGATTCAGGTCGATGAATCTGGTGTGGAATAGAAAGCTAATCTTAACACAGATCTACTATAGCTTGACAGGTTTTTATTTGACAAATATCCTTTTTAGGGAATGCCATCATGAAGTATAAGATATGAAGATACTACAAATGGTACATATTGCTGGTTGATAAATAGGAAATTCTCCAAAGAAATCTTTCAGGTATTTGCTTTAATTAGGTTACTCTCTTTTCTTTAAAAATCAACAACAGAGATGTTTAAAAGTTACCTGAACTGAATCCCTTAGTAAGTTGCATTTGGAAGTGGGTTCTAGTTCTGCTCTATTGTGGTCACAGGCTCCCTTTTTCTGAGCATCCTTTACCATAAATGTCCTTTCCTATTGGAGAACATATAACAGGAAGTTATATGTGGAAATCTTTTCTTTGTGGAAATCTTAAGCCCTATGGATTTATATATCAGTGTGCTTATATTACAGTCTTTCTAGAAATAAAATTGATTTTGTTAGGGTAAAATATTTATGCCTTAAGAGGAGGATAATTAAAAAAGGTATTGAGAAGGTATTTGGAGTTTCCAAGTGTGAACTTTAGCTACGGAACCTTGAGCATTAAAAGCTGTGCTCATTAAGTCAGGGAAGAGAATTAATACTTGATGTACTCAAGTAGATATTAAATTTGCTCTTATTAGAACACCTAAAAATCTGATTTTAGGTGTTTAAAGTATTCTTGAACAGAGTTGGAGTCTCTTCTCTGTGACACGGAGCTTGAATTACCTGAGCTGCCTGAGCTCAGTCTCGTGGTTGGTCACTGTTGTGACAGTCCTGCAGGAAAGGCTGAGTGGGTTTTATGGGGCTGGGTTCATCCATGTCTGCAGCAGTGACCTCTGTTCTTTCTCTCAGTATGGATATTCCTGCCTATTTTGTGATCTTCAGTGTTATAAATGATGATGAAATGGTGATCAGTTGGGCTCTGTCTCGCAGAACCTTCTGCAGACAAAATAAAAGGTGTTGACAACACAGGGGACCATACAATTTCAGAATTAGGCCATTTTTCTTCTGACTGGGAGAGTCAGAAGTGAAGGGACCCAAGGATTAATCCACTGTTTATATCCATACAGAACCTCACAACATGTGGGTTAAATCTTCCCTGCACCTGCAGTATAACATTTTCCTCATGCTGTTGAGTAATACCTTAACTAAAACCACCACAGCTTTCTGGTGGCTTCAAAGACATGAAAAACCACAGTCAGGATGAAAGCATTTTATTGTTTGTAATTTTTAGCATAGTGCATATTAAATGTAATAACCGATGAGTTTAGTAGGATAATCTATTACCATATGCAAGAACCATGCTCCATAAGTTATATACATCTTTAAGAACTGTTAACTTTTATAGAATTTGCTGCAACAAATCATTCTGGGAATGCTGCGTACTTGTGTTTTCAATTGAGTCTCTAACATTTGGTTGAAGTATCTTCTGTACTTCTATCATCTCATAATTTCCTTCAGAGGAAAGAGAGAACAATCTGCATGTTGGGTGGGAGGATGAGGGAATGCTAATTGAAACCATGTAATAAAAAGGTAATTTAGCAAAACTATTAGTTTTTGGTTTTTTACTATTTTAAACCTATTATTTTTAAAATTACATCTGTATTAAAAAGGCTGTAAAACTCCAGTCCATGTCAGCACATTGCATCTTAATTCTCATTTTCCTTTGCATGAATAGTAAAATCTTTATAAATTGAGAACCAAAATTAATTGAATAAACTTCAGTTGAACATTTTTATGTTAATGTTTGGATTAAAAAGAGGCGTATTACAGATTTTTGAAGAACATTTAATGGTTTCTCACATTGACCACACCTCGAATGCAGCACCGGGAAAAAGTGCTGATGGAGGGAAACAAACCCCAGGAACAAATGTTAATTGGGTTGTGTGTTTATGGCTGGGTTTAGGCTGTGATGGAGTTGCTTACACCCATATTTGTTGCTAGATCGTGGTTTTCCAGCCACAGCCACTGTCAGGAATCGTTCTTTTCAGCCTGGCAGCCTGTGGCTTGGCCAGTTCAGCACCTGGAGATGGGGCTGTGGGTTGACCCAGGTAACTTTCCTTTTCCAGGTCACTTTTGAGCTGGATTGTGTCTTCCATGTCTAGTTCCTATAAATCCTTCATGAGGAGGGAATTTATATAACAGTGAGGACAATTCGGGGGACCTGGTGAGTGGGGACAGCGGTGGCGAGGCAGGAGCAGGGGAACAGAGAGCTCCTGGCCCTTTCCTGAACGTGCTTGGCCCTTGTGATTGTGTTTGTGTGAATTTGAGTGTGTGAATTTGAGTGT